>JAQSEC010002387.1:0-10218 GCA_028564925.1 Lithobates sylvaticus
CCTTCTGCTCCAGGATCGGTACTACAAGCAGAGCCAGCTGGAACAGCCAGAAATTAGCGACTCGCCAACTACATCCTTCCATATAGGGCACTACACGATCAACTTGCGCCCTTACAAATAGCTGTAACACGGCGGCAAGTCTGATACCTAGACTGATACAACAGGAACAGGAAAAACCCGGATCAGGAACATCAGCACGGTCATCCAAGTGCCATCAACGTCCCCCTCCCGCCATGTGCTACTTCAAATATTCAGCAGAAGTTCTTCACAAGCTAAGGAATGCCACCTCTACTTTGCCAGCCACCATTCAAAAAATTCTAAGGAAAGAACAACTACTAAAGACCGACCGACGATCTACCAAACACAGAAAGATACCAACTCAACCTCAGCAATTAGCATGCGCCATGATCAACACCAGATCTGCAGTCAAACACAGACTGGAAGTACACGACTTCATCACCCAAAACAACATAGATTGCCTCTTCATCACGGAAAGCTGGCTAACCCCCGACTGCAACACCATCCTTACCGAATTGGTGCCGGAGAACTACAGGATCCTAACTGAGCATCGGATAGGAAAAAAAGGGGGAGGCCTAGCAGCGATTTTTAAATCGCACCTGGTGCTCACCAAACCGATTCTGCAGAACTCAGTGCCTTTTATGGAGACACTGACGCTGCATCTTCAATCAACACCCCATGACACCACTCACATTCTACTTTGCTATAGACCACCAGGACCAAAGACCAATCTTCTTACTCCCCTCTCGGAATTCATTGCAACACATACCCTGAAATCCAAAAACCTCCTGGTACTTGGAGACTTTAATCTCTGGGCAAATTCTACCCAAGACCCTATCGCCACCGCCTGCATCAACCAACTGGAAGAACTGGGTCTCCAGCAACTGCGAAAGACTCCAACACATGGCTCAGGACACACCCTGGACCTTATCTTCAAACAAAATTTGAACATCAACATACTCGACAACCTACCACTACCATGGACGGACCACCACGCCATCAAATTTAAAATCACCACTAATACCACCCAGCAAAAACAGAAACCGGCAACAACAACTCATTGGACCAGATCGCATAAGAAACTACACTCCGAAACCTTCAAAAACACGTTGGCAAACAAAATAGCAACGCTGAATTTAACCCACTCAACGGAACATACACTCCGCTCCCTAAACAATGTATTACTACAATCAGCAGACGCAGTAGCTCCAAAACGCAGAACACCTATCCGGAGGAAAAACTCAGGATGGTTTAACAGCTCTCTCATGCTACTCAAGCAAGAACGCAGAAGAGCCGAAAGAGCATGGAGAAGAAATCCTACCAAAGAAAATCAGACAAACTACAAAGGACTCACTGAGAATTATCACAAAGCAATCTTTAAAGCTAAAAAAGATTTTTTTGCAAATACCATTTCATCGGCACTAAACCGCCCTCGGGAACTTTTTAAAATAGTCGCTCAGTCGATGAACCCGACATGCTTAGAGCCCCCAGCAAACGAAACCCAAGATTTCTGTAATGAGTTGTCAGATTTTTTCATTGACAAAATCGACAACATCCGGAAAATAATCCATATGAAAAAAACTTCCGACCTCAGCCATCCAGAGCAAAAAGAAGATATGGTCACAAATATCCCTCTTCCACCAAAGTTTTCTTTGATCCCAATCTCCACGGACACCACCAAAAACATCATCAAAAACCTCAGAGACAGCACATCTCCGATTGTCATCATCCCCACAAAACTGCTGAAAGAATGCTCTGACATTTTGGCGCCTACGCTAACTCACCTCATAAATCAATCTTTCAAAGAAGGGATTGTTCCAGGCGCCCTCAAACAAGGCATCATCAAACCCCTGCTAAAGAAGCCCAACCTCGACCCCCGGGACCCCAACCACCGCAGACCGATAACAAGCCTCAACACCATCTCCAAGATTATGGAGAAAGCGGTAGTACAACAGCTACACCGCCACCTAGACACACACAAACTCCTGGATCCTCTACAATCAGGCTTCCGCCCAGGCCATGGCACAGAAACGGCACTCCTGAAGATTTGGGACGACGCCCTCGAAGCAGCAGATGACGGAGAATCATGTCTCCTGGTGCTGTTGGACCTCAGCGCAGCGTTTGATACTGTGGACCACAACACTCTACTCATCCGCCTTACAGAAGTAGCAGGAGTCGCAGACGCAGACCTACAATGGTTCGCATCCTTCTTAGGAAATCGCTCTCAGACAGTGAAACTAGGAGCTTTTACCTCTGAAACACGGGCAATCTCTTGTGGAGTCCCTCAAGGATCACCCTTGTCGCCAGTGCTCTTCAACATATACATCCGCCCACTCCTCAAAATCATCAGAAGATCGGATCTCTGCTTCCACTCATACGCTGATGACACCCAATTATACTTTCGGATCACTGGACAAAAAGACCATCATCGGCAATTAGAAAACTGCCTCACTCGAATAGACGACTGGATGACCGCCAGCTCTCTTAAACTCAACGAATCAAAAACAGAACTTCTTATTCTACATGCAAACCAAAACTCCCGAACCAAGATCCCTTGGACACCACCCACCATCTTTGGACAGACCATCGCCCCTAGGACCAAGGCAAAGAGTCTCGGAGTCATTTTTGACTCAGAAATGTCAATGGAGGCACAAATAGGATCGGTAGTTAGCGGATCTCACCATCTCCTTCGCCTTCTACGCAGACTCATCCCCTTCATTCCAAAGGAGGACAAAGCAGTGGTAGTTGGAACAGTCATTAATTCACGACTGGACTACGCAAACTCCCTCTACATAGGGTTACCCCAATATCAACTTGCACGCTTACAACTTATCCAAAACACGGCGGCAAGGCTGATAACAGGAAAAAAACCCTGGGAATCCATCTCCCCTTCCCTGAGGAGACTACACTGGCTAACCGTAAAGAATCGGATCATTTTCAAGACCCTCTGCCTCACCCACAAATGCACCCATGGAGACGCGCCTCAATACCTTCTCGAGAAAATAAAACGCTACACACCCATTCGCAGTCTTCGATCGTCCGACCAAAACCTCCTCCTCATCCCCAAGTCCCGCTACAAATCAAAAGGGGAACGAAGATTCGCTGTCCAAGGACCACGGCTATGGAATGCACTACCAACCTACATCCGCATGGAAGAAAACCATCAGGTCTTCAGGAAAAAACTCAAGACCCACCTCTTCTAAAAAGCTTGACAACAAAGCACTAATTACAGCGCCTTGAGGCGATTCGGTTCGCATTGTAGCGCTATACAAATTATTCATTCATTCATTCATTCATTCATTCATTCATTCATAGTGGAAACCCCTCATAATGGGCACAGTAGGTGTACAGACACGGGAACTCAGCACAGAGATGGTGGGAACCCCTCATAATGAGCACAGCGGGTGTACAGACCCGGGAATTTGGCACAGGGATGGTAGGAACCCCTCATAATGGACACAATGAGGCTGTAATTGATGGCCACAGTTTTACCTAGCAGTAATGATACATAATCACCTGATAAATGGCTATTTACAGCCCTGCATTACTAAAAGTTAAATTTTTCAATTTGCCCCCCCCCCAAAATATTTGAGCACCAGCCGCCACTGAGGGTGTCCCAGTCTTTAATAATCCTACATAAAAAATCCCCCTCTGTTACTTGGTCTGTTGCCGGAAGTTCAAAATGTTGCAATAATCTGCTGAGCAGGTATGTTTAGTCCATGGAAATCCACCTCACCCAACATTTTTTTTGGACAGCTTGGCCTATTACCCGAAGTTGAAAATAACAGATATCATGGCAGGATCAAAAGATAATAAAAAATCTCTTACAGCAGGAATTTTGGAAGAACACATTCAACATTTTAACCGCTTCCCGACCGGCCACTGCATATATACGTCAGCAGAATGGCACGGGCAGGCAGAATCACGTACCTGTACGTGATCGTGCATGTGCCTGCCCGTGGGTCGCGCTCGCGACCCGGTCGGGAGCTCCGTGACCCCGGCCGCGGGACCAGCGGACCCGATCGCCGCTGGTATCCCGCGATCGGGTTACGGAGCTGAAGAACGGGGAGAGGTCTATGTAAACAAACCTCTCCCCGCGCTTCCTACACTGACTGTCAGTGATCGGTGGTTCCCTGTCATCGGGAACACCGATCAATGACGTCAGACGTACAGCCACGCCCCCCTACTGTAAAAAAAAACACAACACGTCACACTGACTCCTCCCCGCCTCCTAGTGGTTAACCCCCTAACTACAACTGTCATTTACATAGGAATCAGTGCTATTTAAATAGCAGTGATTGCTGTATAAATGACAAATGTCCCAAAAATGTGTCAAAAATGTCCGATGTGTCCGCCAAAATGTCGCAGTCACAATAAAAATCGCTGATCGCCGCCATTACTAATAAAAAAAAAAAAATATTAATAAAAATGCTATAAAACTATCCCCTATTTTGTAAACGCTATAACTTTTGCGCAAACTAATCAATAATCGCTAATTGCGATTTTTTTTACCAAAAATATGTAGAAGAATACGTATCGGCCTAAACTGAGGAAAAAAAATGTTTTTTTATATATTTTTTGGGGATATTTATTATAGCAAAAAGTAAAACATATTGCATTTTTTTCAAAATTGTCGCTCTATTTTTGTTTATAGCGCAAAAAATAAAAACCGCAGGGGCGATCAAATACCACCAAAAGAAAGCTCTATTTGTGGGAAAAAAAGGACGCTAATTTTGTTTTGGAGCCATGTTGCATGACCGCGCAATTGTTAGTTAAAGCGACGCAGTGCCGAATTGCAAAAAGGGGCCTGGTCCTTTAGCTGCAAATTGGTCCGGGGCTGAAGTGGTTAAAGCGACTGAAAGACTGCATCATTTATGCCATTATTTTTATATTGCCTACAGTTATGCTTTGAAATTTTTTTATTATATACTGTACATTATAAAAAGAGTGTGATACATTATTATCAACACAACATCAGGAACTATTACTATTACTACAAAATAAATAATTTTAATTAAGTTACCCAAATGTCAACGTGTCCTTTGATACTGGCAGCTATGGCAAGGGAAAAAGAAAATTAAGTACTTATAGTAATATTATCCTGGGAGATTTTTACAGTTTAAATCAATTTGCATCATATAATTACATTCAGTCTTATATTCCCTTCAGTCTAATTACCTGAAGTGTATAAAATACCTGTCAGCTACGCTTAGCAGTGGTACTGCCATGCAAGTGATTGCGTTTGTGATATCTGCTTGTAATAAGGCTTGCCTAATAGCTGTTGGCATCTGAAAAAGCAAGAGACAAAAGTACCTCATTTTGGGGGGTCACTGGTGCTCTCCACCCTCTCGAAAGCCAATTTCTCCATCAATCAAAGTAACTATCAGAGTCTTCAAACAAGTGCCTATCATAGACCATTGAAACGTTAAAGCTTATCTAAGGGTAGACGGCTCGCATCACATACATGGAAGTCTGTTATCCAAGAAAAGCCTGGGTGTCCATTTCTTTGTTTTAGCACTCTCTACGTGACTGTTTTGATCCCAACTTTCTTCTTTTTGCTCACAATGAACAACTTAAGATAATCTTCAGCTTTGAGACCAATCAAGGACAAAACATTACAACATTGACATCAATTCCTTCTTTTGTTATATTCGATTTAGTATTTTTTAATACAGAAGGTCGTCTATATAACGCCAATATAATGATTACGGTATTCTCTTGCATATAATATTGGTGGAACTGGCAACTCTTCCCTTGTATGTTACACTGGAAAAACATAAAACAACACCTCTCGTCCAAGACAGAGACAGAATAAAGAAGGTGTTGAGTTGTGTGTAACACTAATAAAATGAAGACAGTCTTGTGTTGTGTTCAACACTGATATCTTAAGACCTCCTTACATATGCAATTTAACTAAAGAAGGTCTTCTCCAAAACATAAAGGTCTTTGATTGCACTGGAGGTTTCCACCTATAAATAAATGGGTCTGCAGATGGATATAGTATCTGGAGCTTCATGGTAAAAAATACATGTAATGTTCTTCTTCTGTGTACATTACTAGCAGGTAACATAAGATATAACATACTTAATTTTGAAAAGGCATCTACATGGCCTACGAAGTAGAGATGTTTTTCAGCTACAATAGCATGACCGGGTTGAGCAGTACTATTTGCCTGCTGTTCTGTAAAACTTGGGTGTTTTATGTCGTTTTTGTGGATGTCTTTGACTGTCTGGAGCCTATGCATGGTTGCCACTTGCCGGTTGTTCCTATCAATGGGTACCTGAGGCAGCCAGGAGATCTGGTGATTGGAGGAACTTTCCCTGTTCATGTGGACAGAAGCTACACTGAAAACACATTTACCAGCAAGCCAGAGGACCTCAAATGCAAGCTGTAAGTCTATGTAACTTTTATAACTACATAAATTATTGCTAAGTGAAGCATTAAATAAATAAATACAATAGGTGAAGGGTGCATTTTCACCTTTAAACACTAGAAGACTATCATCTAAGTAGCTAATTATAATTACCATACCATTGGCCAATTCCGTTGCTTTCATACCCAAGTATATCTCTATGCATAGGGGACCCAATGATTGACACAAGACAAGTTGCTCTACAATACATTGTTCCGCTTTTATTATCTTTAGCATGGTGTTAAATAGTGGTTAAAAGGTAGGCGTTACAACCACCGTCCACCAATAAAGGGTACATATTCAACTGACACATTTCCTTTTTAACATAATCAACCAATCATAGTCATTAACACTTTATCTAAGCCAGTTCTCAACTCCTGTCCTCAGGACCCACTAACAGGTCAGGTTTGCAAGATAACCAAAATGCATCACAGGTGATATAATTTGCTGCTCAGTGATTGCAGTATTCTGGTCTGCACCAGACCACTGCAACTCTTTGTGTTTTACACCCACACTGACATCTTCCATGGAGTCAGTTCCACCCATTAACATCATGTTTGAAATTTTAACTGTTCTATACTCTTCATAATGGCAGACTCATGATGCATGATCACCTATAAATGGGCAAACCCAATCTATGAGCTGGAACATCCTATATCCATCGGATCCTTTAGGATCACTATGCCATTTGACTTTTATGCATTTCAATTTTGTTGGAAATTATGGTTACATAGTTACATAGTTAGCTAGGCTGAAAAAAGACACAAGTCCATCCAGTTCAACCATAAAAAAAAAAGAAATAATAAATAAAAATAAAAAATATTGTACAATCCAATATACCCAATTCTATACCCACAGTTGATCCAGAGGAAGGCAAAAAAAAAACCCAGAAGAGCATGCTCCAATCTGCTACAGCAGGGGAAAAAAATCACTTCCTGATCCCCCTAGAGGCAATCGGATTTTCCCTGGATCAACTTTACCTATAAATATTATATCCAGGTCTTTCTCAAAGCAATCTACTGATTTAGCCAGAACCACATCTGGAGGGAGTCTATTCCACATTTTCACAGCTCTTACTGTGAAGAAACCTTTCCGTATCTGGAGATGAAATCTCTTTTCCTCTAGACGTAAAGAGTGCCCCCTTGTCCTCTGTGATGACCGTAAAGTGAATAACTCAACACCAAGTTCACTATATGGACCCCTTACCCCTTATATTTGTACATGTTGATCATATCCCCCCTTATTCTCCTCTTCTCAAGAGTGAATAAATTCAGTTCCTCTAATCTTTCCTCATAGCTGAGCTCCTCTATGCCTCTTATCAGTTTGGTTGCCCTTCTCTGCACCTTCTCCAGTTCCCCGATATCCTTTTTGAGAACTGGTGCCCCAAACTGAACTGCATATTCCAGATGAGATCTTACTAATGATTTGTACAGGGGGGCAAAATGATATCTCTCTCTCTGGAGTCCATACCTCTCCTAATACAAGAAAGGACTTTGCTTGCTTTGGAAACCGCAGCTTGGCATTGCATGCTATTATTGAGCTTATGATCTACCAAAACCCCCAGATCCTTCTCCACTACGGATCCCCCCCAGTTGTAATCCCCCTAGTATGTATGATGCATGCATATTCTTAGCCCCCAAGTGCATAACTTTACATTTATCAACATTAAATCTCATCTGCCACATAGTTGCCCAATTAGACAGAGCATTGAGGTCGGCTTGTAAATTGGAGACCTCCTGTAAGGACGTTATTCCACTGTATAGCTTGGTGTCATCTGTAAAGACAGAAATGTTACTTTTGATCCCAGACCCAATATCACTTGTCACATGGTCACTGACTATTATAGCCAGATTGTGAGAGAGGTGGACGTTTGACTTTTAATAGTATGAGTGTGTTTATGAGATGTGGTACCAATGTTTTATACATACACAGGTAATGTTTTTGTAATCAATAAACTTTTTCCATTTAGCTCAGTGAGTTGAATACAATTTTCTTTTCTTTTTGATATTTGTTTGAGGGCTGGTTGAGTGTAAATCTGTTTTTATTCCTCAGTTGTAGTTTACTGCTGCCACCTTTAAAGTGATTGTAAAGTCACATTTTTCTATAAAAATAACAAATATGTTATACTTACCTGCTCTGTTGCAGTGGATTTTTACAGAACAGCCTGGATCCTCCTCTTCTCGGTTCCCTCTTCTGTGCTCCTGGCCCCTCCCTCCTGTTCAGTGCCCCCCTATGGGGGCACCCGAGCTGAGTAACAGTCCATCCAGACACAGAGCTGTGGTTTGGCCCCGCCCCCTCTCTCTCCTGATTGGCTAACTGACTTTGATTGACAGCAGTGGGAGCCAATGGCACCGCAGCTGTGTCTCAGCCAATCAAGAGGGAGAGTCCTCAAGCTGTGACAGCTGAGCCACGCGTAGACATCGCTGGACAGAGATGGGGCTCTGGTAAGTATTAGGTGTCACATGCCTGATGAAGGGTCCTGCGTGGCTCCGAAACGTTGCTTCTATTTATTTTTTTGATACTATATGATTACAATTTTGGACCCAAGTTTGGAGATCCTGGTGTGCTGGTGACACTTCCTTCTTCAGCTGAGACACTCGAGGACATCGCTGGACAGAGATGGGGCTTTGGTAAGTATTAGGGGGGCCGCTGCACACAGAAGGTTTTTTATCTTAATGCATAGAATGCATTAAGATAAAACATTCTTCTACCTTTACAACCACTTTAAATAAATATAAATGTAACAATGATTTATGTGTCCATTTATGAAACTGTGAACAGCAGTGATTACTAGGATCACCGCTGATCTCAGCTCATAAATGGTTTATGAAACAGAGAGGATCGGGAGAGAACATGTTCTCCCCTGATGATCTCCGCACCAGGGCTGAGACAAGGGGTGGGCAAGAGTGGCGGCTGCCCTGGGCACTGTGGTATCATGTGAGGTAGGGGGGCACCACGAAGAGATTGGGCGAGGGGATTTGTGTTGGGAGGAGGAATTTTGGGGAAGGCAGGGGGTAAGGATAGTTCTAGAAGGGGAAATTTGGGGAGGTGTGCTAGGAGTGGGGATTTGGAGAGGGGAACAGGACTCGTGCTAGGAGGGGGAATCTGGGAGGTTTGTGTTAGACTGCTTTCACACTGAAAGCACTGGCCATTAGCGCCATTAAAGCCAGCGTGTGAAACGTCGCACTGCAATGAATAGGAGGTGGTCTTCAAGCGCTTAGCAGAGGCTATTTCCAGCGCTAAAGTATCTGAAAACCGCCACAGTGTGAAGGGGGTCTTAGAAAAGGTAATATGGTGGGGGGAGATTTTGTGCTAGGGGTGGAATTTTTTTTTTTTTGGTGATTGGTGCTATTAGGGATGATTGGGGAGTATATGTGGTAAAAGGAGAACTTTGGGGGGAGGGATTTGTGTTAGGATGGGAAATTGGAGGAAGGGAATTTGTGCTGGGGGGGGGGATTTGGAGTGGGGGGTTTGTGCTTAGGGAGGATATTTGAGGGCTAGAGGATTTGTGCTAGGAGGGAGAATTTTGTGGGGGAGAGGTGATTTGTGTTAGGATGGGGAATTGGAGGAAGTGAATTTGTGCTGGGGGGATATGGAGTGTTGGGGGGGGGGGGGATTTGTGATTGGAGAGGATATTTGAGGGGTAGGGGATTTGTGCTAGGAGGGAGAAAATGTTTTGGGGAGAGGGGATTTGTGCTGGGATGCATGGGGAGGTAAGATTTTGTGCTTGGAAGGAGGAAGATTAAGTAGGGCGGTGAATTTGTACTGGGAGAAGCATTAAGCTTAGG
>JAQSEC010002567.1:0-10115 GCA_028564925.1 Lithobates sylvaticus
AGGCTGCTAAAGAAAGAAATAAAAACTTGGAAATTAGTACAGTTGCATGTTTACAACTGCAAGAAGACATCCAAACAAAATGTAATTAACTTTTAATGGAAATTTACCCATAAAAATAATGTTTTTTTATCAAGAAACATACATTCCACATTAATAATTATGATACCAAAATTAGTGTGTGCTGTAAATTGCCTCCAGCATTGTTCCTGTTTTGCTGTAAAAATTGCCTCCAGCATTGTTCTTGTTTTCTCTTGCTGAAGCCCTGAGTGCCTGAGCAGCAGTAAATCTTTAGGCTGTCAGCAGCTGTGGCTACAAATTTGCCACAGAACCAAAAAATAGAGAGCAACTGAGCATGAGCAGAGTAAAGCTGGCCATACACGGAAGATCTTTCTTTTGAAAATCAGAAAATTTGTGCATTTTGTGATTCGATGGTGCCACCATTGATTTCGAAATTCGACTAACCAAACCTTCAATTTCACCTCATGTTCCTACAGAAAAGCATTTTCTTGTCTGGGAATCTTCTTTTCTTTCCGGGAATCTTCTTTTCTTGCACATGCGCATTTCTTTTTCGATTACATTTCTCGCACGATTCTCCCATCATTGGTTCCAAAATCGTTCGTTTTTTAAAAAATTTTTTTTAATTCGATGGCCGCACGAAAAATGGCCGTTGCTGCAGCCCACGAATGGTGCGAAATTCATACGAAAATTCTTGGATAAGATTTTCGAAAGAAAGATCTTTCGAAATTCGACCCGTGTATGGCCAGCTTAAGGCCGTGTAATACTGGATGTTAAAAAAGTATAGGCACTTATTTCTTATGTTTTATATACTGATGCCTGCAAAAGGGGCCAGCCTGAAGTGATCTAGCAGGACTTAATTTTGTGACTAAAGTCCCACTTTGAGACAGTCAAATTGTGGCTATAAGTATGACCGGCGGCATAATTTTTATGTTTAAAACAAACAGAAACCACAAAATGAAAAATGATTTGTCTGCTTGTAAAATGCTGTTTAAGACTAAATCTAAATGAATATATGTGCAGATCTTGACACTATGAAATCCACAGTTGTATGCAAAAGTTTATGAACCCATGACAATTTCCATGATTGTCATTTATAAATATTTGGGCGTTTGGATCAGCAATTTCATTTTGATCTATCAAATAACTGAAGGACACAGTAATATTTCAGTAGTGAAATGAGGTTTAGTGGATTATCAGGAAATGCGCAATATGCATCAAAACAAAATTATACAGGTGTATAAATTTGGAGATTTGATTACCTGTAACTCACTTAGCACTGATTAATTGGAACACACAATTTTTTGGTGAGGCTCATTAACCCTTTCATGACTAAGCCTATTTCGGACACTTTGGTGTTTACAAAAGTTAAAATCCGTTATTTTTTGCTAGAAGGAAATTTACTTAAGAACCCACAAACATTATATATATTTTTAGCAGAGACTCTAGAGAATAAAACGGCGATTGTTGGCAATATTTTATGTCACACGGTATTTGTGGCAGAGGTGTTTTAAGAGCAATCCTTTTTTGGAAAAAGATACTTTCATGAATTTTTAAAAAACGAAACAGTAAAATAAGCCCAATTTTGTGGTTTAATGTGAAATATGATGTTACGACGAGTATATTAGATACCAAACATGTCACACTTACTCTACAATTGCATGCACGCACTCGTGGAATGGCAACATACTAACTGTTATCCTAAAAATATCCATAGGAGACGCTTTACACAAATGTTTTATGGTTACCCAGGTTAGAGTTACGGAGGAGGTCTTAGAATTATTTGCTTCTCGCACTGACGATACCGCACATGTGTGATTTGATTTTTTCTATTTATTTTATTTAATTTTAGATAATTTCAATTGTGTTTTTTTTTTTTTAAAATTGATAACTTTTAATACTAATGTAAACCATCCATTGTGGACAGTAAAAGGTGGTGACAGGTACTCTTTAAGGGAGGGTTCAGGGGTCTAAAAGACCCCAAATCCCTCATTTGCACTTCAAAGTATTCAGATCACCGAAAACGTGTGTATCTGAATACTGCTGTGTACTTTTTTAAAATCTGGGCGCCATTGGCAGGCCGAGTAAACAGGGAAGTGACCGTTGTGGACGTCCGCTTCCGTGTTTACATCAAGGAGTCTGGCACCAAGCCCTTTCCGCTTCAATCCAGTCCCTCACTAGCCACACGAAAACGGCGGATGTTTGATTGGGCCTCCAGCAGGGAACAAGGAGGCCGTAAAGAGCAGCACTATATGACCGTTGTTTTAGGCCGCATCCGTTGTTTTCCGGCTCGCCGGCTCAACTACAACAGTTAACCTGCGGATGATGCCTGCAGCGTGCGTGACATCATCCTGGTATAAAACCCCGAAAGATGCCCGCAGTATAGCATATCTGTGTAACGCTCGGTGGGAAGGGGTTTAAGCATTTTTGAACTTCATAGACAGGTGCATTCAATCATGAGAAAGGGTATTTAAGGTAGCAAATTGCAAGTTGTTTGTTACTCTGTTGACTCTCCTCTTAAGAAGTGGCAACATGGGGGCCTCAAAACACTCACAATGCCCTGAAAACAAAGAATTGTTTACATTATGGTTTAGGGGGAAAGGCTACAAAAAATTATCGCATAGATATAAAGGTTGTCAGTGTCCCCACTGTGAGAAACATAGTGAGGAAATGGAAGACCACAAGGCACAGTTCTTGTTAAGGCCAGAGTGGCAGGCCACATAAACTATTGGAGAGGCAAAGGCGAAGGATGGTTGCGAATGGTCAAAAACAGCCCACGGACCACCTCCAAAGACTACAACAACATCAACTTGCTGCAGATGGTTGTCATATGTGCATCCTTCAAACAATTTAGTGCACTTTGCCACAGGGAGAAGCTGTATGGGAGCGTGCTGCAAAAGAAGCCTTTTCTGCACACACTCCACAAACGGAGTCGCTTGAGGTATGCAAAACACCACATTTGGACAAGCCAGCTTCATTTTGGAATAGGTGCTGTGACTGACTGAACACAAAGATGCGAGTTATTTGGTCATAACAAGGGACGTTATGCTGGCGGCCAAAAGAACACAGCATTCCAAGAAAAACACTTGCATACCCACAGTAAAATTTGGTGGAGGTTCCATCATGCTGTGGGGGCTGTCCAGTCTGGCCAGTGGCCAGTGGTACTGGGAATCTGGTTAAACGATGAGTGTCGCATGGATTCCACTCAATATCAGCGGATTGTGGAGAATAATGTTGAGGAATCAGTCAAAAAGTTGAAGTTACGCATGGGGCTGGGTATATTCAACAAGACAACCACCCAAAACATGCTCAAAATCTACTCCGGCATTTATGCAGAGGACAAGTACAATGTTCTGGAATGGCCATCCCAGTCCCCAGACCCTGAATACCATTGAAACATCTGTGAGGGTGCATTTGCAGGAATGGTCCAAAATACCATCATCCTGAATCCAGACACTCATTACAGGCTATAGGACCGCATCTAGAGGCTGTTATTTCTGTAAAGGAGGCTCTACTAAATATTTGATGTGATTTTTTCTGTTTTCCCTTTATGGGGAGATGCCCAAATTTATGCACCTGGTCTAATTTTTTTTTGATGCATATTTCGCATTTTCTTGTTAATGCACAATTAAACCTCATTTCACTACTGGAAATATTTACAGCTGTCCTTCAGTAATTTGATAGATCAAATTATAATTGCTGATCCAAACACCCAAAAATATTAATAAATGGACACTACGAGGGAAATGGTCAGGGGGTTCCGAAAAAAACAAAAACTTTTGCATACAACTGTAAATATGATACCATTTAAATCTCTATAAATTAAAATATGTAAATTGCAGCTAACAAATTGAGAAGTGTTTAGGTTATTAACTTAAAAGCCAGTTCTAAAATACATTTTTTTCTACATTATCAAGATTAAATTATTACCTTGATGGGTGAAGCTACTGACACATATACTGCTACCATATCAGTGTTGTGTGTATCTCGAAAAGTTTAGAATACAAGGTGCCCTGCAATACTGAAATATTTCAATATAGAATAAGACTAAAAAACTTGCTAATTTCAGTTTTAAAACAACTTAATGTTGTGTTGGTTTTATGGACAGTGAGTGTGCAAAAACTTTATATTACAAGGCCCTGCACAAAAAGACGAGTGTTTATATATTATATATATATATATATGTAATATATATATATATATATATATATAAAATAAAAACCATCAGTACAGAAAGATTGTTTACCAGCAAGAGATATATGGTTAAACCCAACTGCCAAAGAGTAGCAATATCAATAATGCAATAATGGATACATTAAAGTGGTACAACTTTTTCTTCAAACTAATGGTGTATAAAACATTTACTGACCAAGACTGGTATGGTATGATTTTTTCTTTATTGATACAGTCTCTATGATTACTCTTGATTTCCCCTCTCCTGCCATCATTTCTATCACTCTCAATACTGTTACAATGTCAATACTCGAGTAAAACCGCTCAGTCGTGGAAGTCGCAGCATCTAAGCCATTCAAAAAACACAACACTATCATATATCTTAGGCTTGAAGGGCATCACCATAAAGGATAACAGAATAAGGCATGTAGTCTCAAAGATGAGGAGTAATCCCCCAAGAAGACAGAGATCCCTAAACAATCAATCATATTCCACATAACATACAGAAGGGTAATAATGTTATAACAATACACAGTGGAATACCTAAAAACCTTGATGCTAGGACCGCTATTTTGCACTTTTAGCACGATGTCGTTTCGATAAGGACTATGTTGCCTGTCTAGACCCTGAGACTGCAAAAACAAATAATATCTACTACTGAAGCGCAATATTCAACATTCAATGCCTTATTGAACTTATTGCGAATTACGTACTTGTAAAAGTATCCCCTCCCCCTCATAAGCCCTCATAGCAGGGAAGTGAGGAGGAAAACAATAAAAAGGTTGGGGGTATGGTTCCCAACGTTAATGGGGTGTAACAATTTGAAACAAGAAGCCTTAAGAAAGAGAAGGGAGAAGAAAAAAAAATTCTGCTCCCCGCTCCCGCCACCCCTTCCCTGGAATGAGCAAATGGTATCATCCTACATGCTTCGCAAATCAAGTCTCAGCCAATCGATGTTTAAATATGAAACACTAGCGATGTGTCAATGTGCTGAGAAGCGTAATTATACAAACATGTCCACTGTGTTCCCATGTATCCTGAATTAGGTCTTCTCTGTTATAGAGTTATGCAAACACGCAATAAAACGAGTGCTTAGATGTAAATCAGGCGCTAGTACGTAGTCTGGCTTCTAAATAGAGCCAGAGTTCTAGACGCTCTGGGAGGGAGGTCCAGAGTGCGTGTGTGAAGGGAGTACAGTGTGAAGATGCTACCGTGCATACAAGGTCAGGTTGGGACAGAGGAATGGCCCATGCTTGAGAACAAAGTCCATGTGGGACGGGAGCAGCCAGGAAGCTGTACACAAAGAGTCCAGACAAGGGACAAGAAAGAGCTCAGGAAGCTGTACCATGGCCTTACACAGTCAATCACAACTCAATGCATACCGTGCAGTTTAGCCACATTAAACACTAAACTATGCTTGAGTTCTTATATCGTTGCTTCTACACCATCTTCTGTTTTATTAGTCTTCTTTATTTAACGTTTTCATCCATCTTTCTGTTCCGTTAATATCTGTTTCATTCTCGGGTAATCCGTTGTAATGTACACGGTTATACTACTCCATATTCTTTAAATTGTTAGTAACATGGGCAATGGCCTGCATCTGCATCATGGCAGCATACACTCGGTAGCTTAATGGCAGCATACTCTCCGGGGTTGTGGCTCCGCCCCACGACCTATATTAGGACCACATTGTCTATAAGATGACGATAAGTCCCCGCCGGTTGGACAGGTAAAATTCGGGGAGGTGGTGTGGCAGGTTAAGCTACCTCGCACCCCGCCTATCGCTATGGTCTACTTCTACACCTTTGAACCCGGCTCTGGTCTATGCAAATCTTCTTCTTTCTCTATACTCGCGTATTTATTTAGCGCTCCTGAACTACTCGCACTCTAAAGAGTTACGTAGCATACTTCACTGGATGAGTTGGGAGTAGTCCTTACCTAGTGGTACACCTAGCCTCTATATCCAAGCTATAGGGAAGGGTATCTCACCACCCTGGTGATTCTCAGGGTACTGCGAACCTGCCTGCTGTGATAAGCTTACACACAAGTCTTTAAAAGCACTGCACTGCCAAGACTGCCATTAGAAGATAATCATTAATACTGGCTTAGTGTTATGTGGCCTTACTTTATTAGAGTGATAAGCATTAAACATCGTGCTTACCTTGCAGGGGTCCTCCGGCTTTCCTTCTTTCCCATCTATGTGCTGCTGCTGGCTGCTAATTAATGTATAATTGATGACTGATAGGCCGCTTAGTTATGTAGATTGGCTGTTGCATCCTGGCCTCCCTGGAGTCCCTTATCTCCTCAGTGTGTAATACCTATCAGCGCGCCGAGACGTCCTGGCGCTCCCGCGGCATGCGCACTACTGTCTATGGGCAATCCGTGTGGTCCTCCCTTTCCAGGTCTCCAAGATGGCGCCGACGGCCGTACGGCGCTAATGGTACTCTGCCATGCGCGAGCGGCACGGCGCTCCCCAGGGCGGCAAATTCTAAAAGTGATCTCTCTTCCCTTTTCCATCCCCTGAGATAATTTAACGTTTTCTGTACACTGCTAAGAACTATACGCAGCCAGCGATTCAACACTCTGTTTATGAAGCACATCCCAGCAGCGGGATCCTGACGAGTACAGTTTATATTGAATACAAGTAGAGACGGGACTCTTACACTCTGGCTTCCTCCCTTCTCTCCTTCCCCTGAGCACTCTTCACACTGCTCTCCCTGTTTTCTCCCTTTCCCTTTCTCTCTGCTCCCTCTGCCTTCTTTTCCTCGTACTATGGCCTATCTTTGTATTGTTGCTAGGACTGCCTTCTGCTCTATCACTATGGAGACCACTGCCCTAACAAGTTAAAACAGATCACCTTCAACAGATGATAGGTAAGAGGGACGGCAATAGGGTAAAATAGAGAAGATCGAAAAAGTGTGAAGGACCCAACTAACAGCTGCCTAAAACGGTTAGCCGCCGCCAGGTCCGCAAGATCATCAAAAGTCCAGATCGCAGGAGAGACCTCTCGCGGAAGAAGCCGTTCGGGGCGCAGTCGAAGCCACTCGAGTCGCAGCAGGAGAAGGAGTCGCTCTGGCCATTGGGAAGAGCCACAGGAGGATTCCGCAGCTGACACCTGCTCTCCCGCAGTCACTCCCCACCGCAGAAGGTCTCGCCAGCTATTTTGACAGACTAGCAGACCGCCGTCCTCACCTAGCCCCACATACCCGTTGTACTTAGCACGACAATCCTTATTTGGTGTGTGGACACTCCTCAAGGTCCACCAATCCCCAAGGCAGTCTTGCCACTTAGCCGAGTTGCCTTAGGTTTCGGGGCCGTTGCTCTGCCCGGACAAGCTTAGGCGGGGGGCGGGGGGGGGGGATGGGATCGCTAGCGACTGCTTCGAGGAGGCCTCCAGGAGAAAGTCCAGGAGCCCAAGGAAACCTGGCGGCTTCAGCCACAGCAGACGAAAGCCAAGACATTACACATCCCGCTGCTATATATGGTCCGCGTAGGTAACAAATGCGTTAGTCCAATGCTACCTTGATCGTTATGCTCCGTCAGCTACTTGCGCAGCTCACCATCCGCCCCGAGTACGTCTAGAGAGCTAGGACTCCCCAGTCAGACACAAGTGCTTTTATATTTAATATGGACGTAAGTCTGTCATCTCTTACATGACGTTGTTCAGCTACGTGATCTCCACCTTCGAGTTCTCTCTCACATCGAGCCCTTTCGTGAGGTCGGTCCAAGAGAGCGATCATACACTGCGAGAGGCCAACTAACCCCAGGCTTATCTGAGCACCATCTCAAGTACTCACACACACAGTCACAAGTTCCTCAATACAAAACAACTTGCAGCAAATATATTTCCCCAATCTCAAAAGGATCCAGGAAGCCTTACCCTTTAGTGAGGAACCTGGACGACAGGATCAGGGAGGAGTGGCTGAAGCGGGAACAGAAAGTTCGCAGCCTAAATAACAGGCTTAACCCAAACGGTACCCGCTCTGAGAACCGAAGGCAAAAACCTGGTCACCCGCGCCGTGGTGGATGCCATCACTCATGCGCATAGCCCGCAATGTCCACACTTTCCTATTGAAGTACGCGGTAACCTTCCGGGACGTCTTGGATAGGAAGAATAGACAACCGATCTTAAGAAGCTACCCCTGGCTGCAGGAGGCGCATGTAGGCCAGCTGTGGCATTGGCCCGCCGTGGGCAAAGGCAATATCCCAGTTTGGTCAGCATCCACGGAGAAACTCGTGACTGGAGGCGCTGACAAAGACAGATTCGTTAGGAGCACTTCACGTGCTGAGGCTCGCAGGGGATTTTCGTGGCGGAAGCCTCGGTAGAGACGCCATTAGGTCCTCAATCCAGGGCCATGCTGGCTTCGGTTATGGCCAAAGTGGCCCTCATGGCTGAAACGCCTACGGCAGCAGATCCCGCCTCAAAGACAACATTGGGCCGATCCCCTTCGACGTGTGAAAACCTTTTTGGGGCCAAGTTATACTCGGCAGTATCGAAGGTGACCGGCGGCAATGCAGGGTCATACCATCCGACAGGTAACCAAGGCAGCAGAGGCCTCCTCCCTTTAAGCGCAAACTGCCGGATAAATATAGGACGCCAGACTATAGGCAGCAGAGAGTATAGGAGAAGCTGGAGGATCCCCCAGGCGGACCTTCTCTAGTTTTCAGAAGCCCCAAGATTCTGCGGTCGCGGACCAGAAGTCTTTTGAAGGCGCGTCCGTCCAGGCCGGTGGTAGTGGGGCCAGCTCCTAAGTTCCGCCGCATTGGACGGAATGCCATCAAGATCTCGGACGGTGGCCACGTCCGTATGGGCACAGGTGGTGACACCTTCAAAGCGGCGGCCCCCGGGGATCACTTTTTTTTGCCCAACCAAACTCCCGTCATCCCGGGAGAAAGGGTGCTACTGATGGACTACGTCCAGGAATTGCTCCTCAAGGAGGCAATAGTAGAAGTACCCCCTTGCCAAAGGGTGTCGGGGATTCTAATCCCCTCTATTCCTGGTCAGGAAAAAGTCAAGGAGACCTGCGCCCTGTTATTGGACCTGAAGATGCTCAACCTCTCCATCCGGGTGGCGCCATTCAATGGAAACCCCTCCAATCTTATCCTCCAGGCCATAAACGGAGAGGATTGGATGCTATACGTGGACCTACAGGACGTTACCTTCACGTCCCTATCCACCTCCTATTCAAATGGTTCCTCCGGTTTTCCATAGACCAGAGGCACTTCAGTTCCGATGCCTCCGTTCGGGATCTCCACGGCTCCCAGAAACCTTCACCAAGGTCCTCCTCCTCTCCCGGTTATAGATCCCTGGAGAGAGAGAGGCCTCAGGGTACTCATCTCACATTACTATTCTTAGACTTATCTCTCTCCTATCCTTTTCTCCTCTCAGACAGCCTTTCAGGACAGCCTCCCTTACCAGCACAGGGAGATACTAGTTTCCACGCTCCAAGGGCTGGGGTTGGCTCATAAATTGGGGGTAGAGAATCACTCAGCCCACTCAAAGGATGGGTTTATTTTCTGGGGGCTGTACGAGACACCCCGTTAAACTCCTATAGAAATACCTCCAGCAGAGAAAGTCCCTCTGCTCTGACACAAAAAGTAAGGAGAGCGATCCCTGCTTGCATCCCACCCCTCCGCAGACAGGGGTTGCCCACAGCATCTCTAGTCACTCTATCTGCTACCATCCCTAATGGTCAAGTGGGCTCAGTGGAACTCTAGGCCACAGCTTTCGTTCCTGAGTCAATGGAACGGTATGGTCTATGTATTGCATCCCATCCACATCTCGCAGGAGGCCAGGCAGTCTTTGGGTTTGGTAGATACCGACCGGGCAACCTGGACAGGTGCAGGACTTGATCCAACACCCCTCAGAAGTGATAGTTACCACGGTTGCCGTTTGGAGGGTGGGGGGCCCACTACCTACTCATGCA
>JAQSEC010004650.1:0-10122 GCA_028564925.1 Lithobates sylvaticus
GAGTGAATGGAGAGGTGATTCGATTGGTCGCCTAGGAGAAGGAGGAGAAGCACGACGCACGAAGGAGACGCATGGGGAAGCAGGTGAAGCCGCCGCCCGCCGGACCTCTGCCCGACCTAGATGGGCGGTGGTAGGAGGCGCCAGCTGCCACTGGTGAATTATTTAACAGTCACATTATCCAACAGATGAAGCAATAGCCTATTACAGGCAGGAATCAGCATCCCCTTGGTTGTGTAGCAAATTACAGTGTCCAGCATGTATCACTCCCATGGTAACTGATCCCAGCACTATATCTTTAGGCACTGCCAACCCACCTGGCTGCAGCTGCCCCTTTCACTAGCCCTCCAGGCTAATCCTTCCCCACAGTTCTCCCAGACTGACACTCACCAGCCCACCCGGCTGACTCTCAGGAGATCTCCCAGACTTGCTGATCTGCTTCCACTGTCCTCTTTCCTTGCCCACGTGCCTCCAGGAAGGGCTTCCTCCGTGATTTTTTGAGGGATTCTTCCAGCACCTGAGCCCCAGTCCCGAGGTCACCCCTTCCCAGACTAGGGGGTGCCCTGCAAGAGCCTCCGACAGACTCCTCAGCACTCCATCTCAATCTGACTGCCCTGCTGGCATGACCCTGCTGGCCTTACCCATGCCTATTTATGGAGGTAAGTCTGTCCCTGACGAGCCTATTGGCTGGGGATTGGCTGAGGACCTCATACATATTCCTACCAGCCCCTCCTAGCTTCTGCCCATCTAGAACATTCTCTAATGTTCTAGAAAACAGGGGGGGGGGGGCACCAGAAGAGCTGTCACGATGTGTCATCCATCCTACCATCTGAACCCTGACCCAGATTTAGCAGCCCAGGCTTGGCCCTGAGCCAAAAGAATACATTTTCCTACACTAACAACCTATTTACATCTAGCACCCAAGAGGATGTCACACAGCAATTGGCCACCTTCCTCGGCTGTACGGTAAAAAGGCGGGGCCACAGTCTATGACGTTATATCTGCCGTAGTCACCTCGGCATATGTTTCTCACATAGAGAAGAACTGAGAGTTTTTTTCTTCTATAGGCTGCAAGTAATTGTTAGACATGTGCAATTCGTTTCGTTTTTTTTAGTTTTTCGTTTTTTTCCGTTATTTTCGTTTGTTCGCTTTCGTACGAATGAACGAATCGTTCGAATCGAACGAATCCTAATAACGAATCGTTCGAATCGTACGAATCCTAATAACGAATCATTCGAATCCGAAAAACAACGAAAATCCGAAAAAAAATAATTAGAAACAACGAATGTACGAATGAAGAAAATCCGAAAAACGAAAACAAGAACAACGAAAATGAACGAAAAAATTCGTACATTCGTAACTTTTTTTTTTTGAATCTTAATTTTCCGTGTCTCTTACAATGGTGTTGCTTAACGTGCTTCCAATGGATTGAACGAAAAAATTCGTACATTCGTAACTTTTTTTTTAGATTCGTAACTTTT
Source organism: Lithobates sylvaticus (assembly GCA_028564925.1). Classification (NCBI taxonomy): domain Eukaryota; kingdom Metazoa; phylum Chordata; class Amphibia; order Anura; family Ranidae; genus Lithobates; species Lithobates sylvaticus. The sequence goes on from JAQSEC010004650.1 coordinate 1,479, forward strand.
TTTTTAGATTCGTAAATTATTAAAATGTAATAATAGCATACACATTACATAAAATTATGAATTATGCTCCGATTACGAATCTACGAATGTTACAAATGTTACGAATGTACGAATAAATACGAATGTGTCCGAATTTCGAATAAACGAATAAACGAAAATTAAACTAACGAAAAAACAAATCAACAAAAAAAATAACTCTTGCGAATGTACGAATCGTTACGAATACGAACACCGACGACTTACGAATGTACGAATCGTTACGAATACGAACACCGACGACATACGAATTTACGAATCGTTACGCATCAACGGAAACTAAAAAAACGAAACGAAAATAAACAAATTTTTTTCGGAAACGAAAAAAACGAAACGAAAATAAACAAATTTTTTTTCGGAAACGAAAAAAAACGAAACGAAAATAAACAAATTTTTTTGTTGTGCACATGTCTAGTAATTGTGTAATTACAAAACTATTAAGGAAGAACTCCAGACAGGGGTAAAGGCATGCATTAATGAGAACCTGCATTCATTAACACACCCTTTAGCCACTTCAACCCTGGGCACTTTCACCTCCTTCCTGACCAGACTAATTTTCAGCTTTCAGCGCTGTCGCACTTTGATTGACAATTGCGTGGTCATGCAATGCTGTACCCAAACTACATTTTTATCATTTTTTTGAGACAGATAGAGCTTTATTTTGGTGGTATTTAATCACCACTGAGTTTTAAATTTTTTGCTAAACAAATGAAAAAACACTGGAACGATACCTTACCCCTCATGTCCATCCTGCTGCCCATGGGCTGCATGTAGTCCTTTGGAACCTTTTGTGTGGCCATATTACAAAAGGGGGAAGGGGGGGTCATTTACTTTTTGCTAGCCTTCGGCACCTACTTATAAAGCAGGAAACAGAACACACCGTTTCAGGCAAAAAATGGACACACCCGATCCAAGGTGCTAATCCCGGCTCATCACCGTAGGCAATATCAAGAATAGAAGAAAAGATTGATCGCACACTTGAATCCAAAAGATGCTGTCGAAATTTCTTTATTGTGATGAGCTAGACAAAATTGCAATGATGATCAGTTGACGCGTTTCACACAAAAAGAACCATGCTTGTTCACAACTTATCTGCTTATAAGCAGACCACTTTTCCTGAGCACAACTTTTTTGAATGCGAAAGCTTGCTGTTTTCACTGGTTTGGGTACGTTGTCTTTGATCTCAAAGGATGTGTGATTATATCTGCTGCAAACAAGGTACATTAGGACAATGCTTTATTTTTTAGTTTGTGTCGCTTATTAATTTCCTTCAATCATCTTTTTTTCTGACGTGCTAAAGGACACACCTAATAGATCTGCGGTCCGATCTGCAAGTGCTGCCATGGCAACAGTCAAACAGCACGAAGGCACATAGAGTAAATCCTAAAGTATCTGTTAACCCAATCACTCAAATCTCTTACAAGCCTTAACACGTCGGAGTCATTTCGAAACTTGTTTACAATCTTGCTAAATCTGCATCTTTTCCTCGAAGTATACCTGCTAATCCTCATAGGACTTCCAATACTCACAGAATACATGCCAAGGTCTTCCAGGATATTTAAGACTCATAGAACCTTCAGTACTCACAAAATCTATGGTGGAGTCTTCCAGGATTTCCAAGACTACTAGGACCTCCAGTACTCACAGAATACATGTTAGGTCTTTCAGGGTTTTCAGGATCCTTAGGATCTTCTTTGCCTCCAGGACTTCTAGAGCTTCCAGTAACATTGCTGGGCATGTCCTCTAACCAGAAAGGGTATTTAGGCTCCAGCCTTTGTAGTGGCTAGTGCTGTGTATTATAACCAACTGCTTTAGCGCTAAAGAGCTATAATACTTGCTTGCCAGTTGCTTTCTTGTTGCGGAGCTGGATGAGCCTGGCTACTTTTTTGCTTGATGCCTGCCTAGACCTCTGCTCGGACCTGACTACTTTCTCGCCTGTCTCGATACGTGCCTGGACCTGACTAGGGTCTTGCCTGCAGGAAAGTTACTTATCTCCACACCAAAGCCTTTATGCTCAAGCTACCGTCTTAGTGGGCTGATCCTGAGGGCCGTGACCTGTGTCAGTTTTCAGCAAAGTAAACTGGGACTACTAGGTTTCCTGGTCCATCTCCACCATCAAGAACTCTGGTGAAGACTAGAGATAAGCTAAGCTTTAGGCCAAACTAGTTTGGCCAAAATTCACGGGATACTGTCACAAGATAGCAGACCACTGGCCAAATCAGTCGCAGCCATAGAATTATCCACCCCCAAGTAACAAAGGAGCAGGGATGCTGGTTACATCATTGACCTAATATGGCCATATGTCCATGTTTAGACATATGGTCATAATAGGTTAATGATATCACAAGCATCCCTGCGCATTTGTTACGTGCAGGTACAGGGGAGGAAATTCCATGGCCACAGCTGATTGGGCCAGTAGCCTGCTTTGATATAACAGGTCCCCGTAGGTTTGGGCTGAACTGAGTTCAGCCCCAACCTTGGCTCATCCAACGTGAAGACCAACTGCTACTTACATTCCAGGTATTGGGTGAGCCTGCTTCCCCTGCTAGGGGGCACCATAACAGACACACACGGTGCAGGTATGGTCCAACATTTTTACCATCAGAACACGGTAATGATGCAAAGGTCAATGGGAGGAACCAGTGGGCACTGCGGGGACACTGGAAATCACTCCTAAAAGTCTTGGTTTCCCAGCAGGTTTTAAAGGACAATCCCTCATGAATAGAGCGATGTTTGCTTACTTACTGGGCGCTTTTACCCCTTCATAACCAGGCTAATGATCACCTTTCAGTGCTGTCGCACTTTGAATGGCAATTGCACGGTCATGCAATGCTGTTCCCACATGAAATTTGTAACATTGTTTTTACACAAATAGAGCGTTCTTTTGGTGGTATTTAATTTCCACTGGGTTTTTTTATTTGTTGTTAAACAAATAAAAAAAGACCAAAAATTGTAAAAAAAAGAAAAGATATTTCATAGTTTGGTATAACATTTTGCAAACAGGTAATTTTTCTCCTTAACTGATGTGCAATGATGAGGCTGCACTTATAGGCACTTATGAGGGGGCACTGATGAGGAGGCACTAATGGGCACTGGTAAGCAGCACTGATAGGTGACACTGATGGGCACGGATTAGCAGCACTGTTTGGAATGCACTTATAATCAGTGCCCTGGTTATCAGTGCTGATGTCCCTTTAATACAAGTCAGTTACTGGCTCTCTTTTTCTCTCCTCACGCTGTCAGCATGAGGAAAGAAAAGCCGATAACCGCCTCCAGAGTTTGGTAGAGGCTGCTGCAGCAGCCTCTACCAAACACGCTGTCACAAGCGGGGGACGAGAGACACTCTTTTTATCCACTTCAGCCCCGGACCAATTTGCAGCCAAAGGACCAGGCCCCTTTTTGCGATTCGGCACTGCGTCGCTTTAACTGACAATTGCGCGGTCGTGCGACGTGGCTCCCAAACAAAATTGGCGCCCTTTTTTTCCCACAACTAGAGCTTTCTTTTGGTGGTATTTGATCGCCCCTGCGGTTTTTATTTTTTGATAAACAAAAATTTTGAAAAAAATGCAATATTTTTTACTTTTTGCTATAATAAATATCCCCAAAAAATATATAAAAAAAAATTTTTTTTCCTCAGTTTAGGCCGATACGTATTCTTCTACATATTTTTGGTAAAAAAAAAAAATCGCAATTAGCGATTATTGATTGGTTTGCGCAAAAGTTATCGCGTTTACAAAATAGGGGATAGTTTTATAGCATTTTTATTAATATTTTTTTTTTTTACTAGTAATGGCGGCGATCAGCGATTTTTATTGTGACTGCGACGTTATGGCGGACACATCGGACATTTTTGACACATTTGTGGGACCATTGTCATTTATACAGCAATCAATGCTATTTAAATGCATTGATTCCTGTATAAATGACACTGGCAGTGAAAGAGTTAACCACTAGGGGGCGGGGAGGGGTTATGGTCTGTGACGTGTGTTTTTTTTTCTACATTGGGGGGCGGGGCTGACGTCTGACGTCATTGATCGGCTTTCCCGATGACAGGGAACAGCCGATCAATGACAGGCAGTGTAGGAAGCGCGGGGAGAGGTTTGTTTACACAGACCTCTCCCCGTTCTTCAGCTCTGTGACCCGTTCACGGGACACCAGCGGCAATCGGGTCCGCTGGTCCTGCGGCCTTGGTCACGGAGCTCCCGACCGGGTCGCGAGCGCGCCACCGGCGGCACGTGCGCGACCCACGGCTAGGCTCTTAAAGGACCACGTACCTATACGTGGTTTTGCCTAGCCGTGCCATTCTGCCGACGTATATCGGCGTGAGGCGGTCGGGAAGCGGTTAAACGGCCATTTAAAAGATCTCAGCGGCTTGCAGGAAAATATTTACCCCTTTTTCCCTCCCCCATTTTTGGTCAAACAATCTGGGACTGAGCTCCACTGCAGCAATTTATCATCTAACAATTTTTGGACAAACTGCAAACTAATGACCATACAAAGTAATTCACTGCTGGATTATACCCTAATTAGGGCAAAGAAACTTTTCTAATCCCACATTTGATGATACCGTAAGGTCAAAAACCAGTGTCCCCCGCTCCCATTAAGTCTATCCCTACCAGGAAATAGAATATAGAAATCTCCTGAAGAAGCGTTACACAACGCGTAACATGTAGGGCAACCAAACAAAAGCTATTCACGATAACGCTGTCTCCATATGGTTCATAACAAATGTTTAATAATAACCTCTAGGTGTTAAACCAGAATAGCAATATTCAGATCCGAGGGGTCATATGATCCATATTGTCTACCTAGAGCAGAGTCATCTATATGCTTGTAATCTTTCTTGTATTCTTTGCAGATCTCTGTATATGTTTTTTGCATTGAGTATTTGTATGTTTATGTTTTAAATAAACTGTGTTAACTTTTTTCAAACAAACTTAGATTGTACGCCTTAAGGCTGGGTTCACACTGCTGCGGTGCGGGAACGCTGCGAATACACTGCGAGTTCCCGCACCGCATGTCTCCCGCCGGCAGTTCACACTGCCCTATGCGAGCTGCTGGGGGTGTCAATGAAATGTTAATGACACCCCCATAGTAGCTCGCATATCGCAGTGCGATCTGCAAACTCGGACAGGAATCGGATCGCATGGTGAGAACACCATGCGATCCGATTCTGCTGCGGAGCGAAAAAAAGGGTCCTGTCCGATTTTGGGCCGAATGCGATGCAAATTCAGCCATACTATCTGTATGGCTGAATTTGCATCGCACAGAGATCGCATATGATTTGAACTGCAGTGCGGTGCGAATCATATGCGATCTCCCGCACCGCAGCAGTCTGAACCCGGCCAAAAAGTCCATCATTCTCAACAAAAAATACTTGTTATTTTTATGAAATTGTTGTGGGCTTGCACCACATCTGTCAGCAGCTGGTTCTGGTTTTTCATTGGAATAAACATGTATCTGGACTTGTGTAGCGGGGTTCTACCCCTTTTAGGGGAAGAGACTACATTTCCCATAATCCCCCAGGCTCCCAGGCTGCTTGCTTCCGCCCGGGAGGCTGCTGGGGGAGGTTATAAAACGGAAGAGCGGAGACCGCCTCTTCCTCTTGGGACACTTCCTCTTCTGAGGCCTGACAGGACTGGCCTGCCTCTGCTGACAGAGCGTGTGACGCGGAGACTGCAGCCAGCAGAGACACCTGTGCGGACCGGAGCTGAAGGCCTGAAGCCTGGGCCTTGCAGCCGATGGAGTGAGACTCTCACCCCTCAGAGTCCACAGCAGCGGAGCGGAGACTTCCCCTTACTGTCGGTCGGACGGAGCTGATGACCGGAGTTCAGGGCTGTGACTGAGGAGGCCGGACGCCGCCATAGAAGAGACCAGAGCCACCATTAGAGGGACCGGAGCTGAGGACGGTACCCAAGGATTGGTGAGAGAGCCGGAAGGCTCATACTGCATTGACACACACGTTTTATGCCTACTGAACTGCCTAGGCACAATTTACCTCAGAGCAGCAATGTTACTTTTTGTGGATTACAAATGACACCATTTAAAGCTACATGTGCACCACCTCTACAGATTTATTGCCGGTGAAGAACACTGTACTAGTACAAGGACTGAGCTCTATTACTAGGGATCAGGCCTGGTCCATTAGGTAGGCGCAGATAGATTTATTGCACCTCAGGGGTGCATAGCAGACGGTCGCCACACTTGGCGCTCCGTTTCCCCATTGTTAGTTTGATATACCTGTGTACATGTTAAAGTGCATATTGCAGGGACCTGCTAAAGTATTGTGAGATATATGTTCAAATGCATGTTGCTATTCTTTTTCCTTACTGCCAAAGTAAAGCCAGTTATTCTTATTTCAGCAGTCTGCTTGTGAGTTCATACCAATTACACTTAGAGTATAAGCTAAGTTTTATGTGCATAGGGACGTACCCTTTACTAACTGTGCCAGAGCGGGTAGAGCCAAATTGCCGGGGGTTGGTGGAAGCTGTACTCAGGGACCCAAAACAAACCAGCGGCTCTCTTAACTGGGGGTAGCGCTACACGTGGGGGCTCGTCCGGGATCCTGAGTCAGCGGGAAAAGCCGCCAGGAGGTGCCGGCATGGACCCGATAGAAGTGGGACGGTGGTCCGCAACATGGGCCGCTGACCCAGCCGCAGCAGCAGTTATTGAACTGCCAGGGATGTGGCAGAGAGAGGCAGTCAAGCAGCTCATAATGTCATTATCCCCATGCCAGAAGTCATGGATAATGGACATGAGAAATGATGCTGGGTACACATACGCCTTAATAGAATGGAAGGAAGAGACTCCAGAGCAGTTCAGGAGCCAGAGCATACAAGCACCGAATGGTCAGGCCTACCAAGTGCTGCATGCGCTGCCGCGCAAGGGAGAAGGTTCTCCTATGAAAGCCATTCTATCCCCAAAGAAGGAAGAGCAGAAGGGCGCGGAAAGTCCCGCACCCGCACACACTACTCTTAGTGCAGAACTGTGTGCTGTTCTAGGAGAGATTGTGTCCCAGTGCAGAAGAGACCCCGGGGATTACCCAGTGTCGGGATACAGGAAACTCCGGATGTTTTCAGGGAGGACACCTGTACCCTCGGGAGAAGAGGGATTTGAAGAGTGGTTAGATGGTGCCACGCAGGCCCTAGAAGAATGGGAGGTCTCAGAAGGCAGAAAGAAGCAAAGGATTGTTGAGAGCCTAAAAGGGCCTGCCTTAGAGGCCATACGCAATCTGAAGACAAGTAAAAAGGATTGCACTGCCCAGGACTACATAGACATCCTGGAAGGTGTGTTTGGTGGGACAGAAAAAGTCACAGAACTTACCTATCAGCTGGAACACTGTTACCAGAAGACAGGGGAGAAGCTGTCGGAGTACATGGGACGCATAGACAAGATCCTGCATAGGATTATCCTGAAGAAGGGGATAGATCCAGGGAAGGTAGATGAAGCCCGTGCCCAGCAGGTGATGAGGGGAGCCCAACCCCTGGACCCTGTCGCACTAATTCTACGCACCCGGCAGGATGGGAAGAGCCTGGACTACCCTGACCTCATCCGAATGGTCAGAGAAGAAGAGGCCATGTTGGAAGAGAAGAGGGAAAAGCAGGTGATGGGGTCTACAAAACTTCCAGTGGCCACGGTCAGGTCGGCCTTAACCCCTGAAAGAGAGACAGAGGTAGATGCCCTGAAGTTGCAGATGTCCCAGATGATGGAGATACTGACGTCTCTTGTGGCGAAAGAGACGCCCAGTCCCAAGAAAGAAACAAGCAGGAGGGAATTGTTTCCAGCTGTCCCAGCACCAGCATCCCCACCTGACTACGGTGAGATGATTTGCTTTAATTGTGGAGGAATTGGTCATATTGCAGCTGTATGTTCCAGTCCCAAGAAGAAGAAGGCAGAAAGCCGCCAGCCGGCGGGAAACGCCAAAGGGCCCCGGTGAAGGAGTCAACCGGGTGCCCATCACCTTCAGTGAGCTCCAAGAAGCACAAAAGGAAGAGAAAGCGAGGAGACCAAACCCCTCGGAAGGAACCCAGGGATCCTCAACCAAGGTGCACTCCAGAGAAAGGGGGCAAGACCCCTCCGGAGAGACACAGCACCCCCAAGCGTGAACTCTTCAAAGTGAGAGATAACAATATCCCTCAACGGGTTCACACTCCCAGTAAGAGGGAGAAAATCAATGCATACCAGGCTCAAGAAAGGAGCAAGTGCAAATCAAGTGCTGGTAAAGCAAAGAGTCCAAAGAAGAGGACAGCATCAACTAGGCCCTACCCAGAGGAGCTAGTTGGTCCATCCCCTACTGTACCCATCCAGGTGGAAGGAGTGTACACGAAGGCCCTCCTAGACACTGGAGCACAAGTGACCCTGTTGTACAGGGACTTCTATGACAGATACCTGAGTCATCTGCCAATACAGAAGATAGAAGAGTTGGAGATAAGGGGATTGGGAACTCAGAGTTTCCCCTATGATGGATACTTACCCATCAGATTGACGTTTGACCCATCCGTAGCTGGGAAGTCTGAAGTGTTCGACACCTTAGCAGTGGTGTGTCCCCGCCCACCAGGAACCAGCAAGACGTCCCTGATTATAGGGACAAACACGGATCTAGTCAGAA
>JAQSEC010001180.1:0-10189 GCA_028564925.1 Lithobates sylvaticus
GGATGACCAAGCCCTCCTCATCCTCCTCATCCTCTCTCACCCAGGCTCAGGGTACTGACAGAGCATCATCAGCCACCCCTTCCCTAGACCCACCATGTCCTCCTGAGGAGTCCCCCGAACTCTTTGAGCACAGTGTTGGGTACATGCTCCAGGAGGATGCCCAACGATTCGAAGGCTCGGATGATGATACCCAGCTTGAGGAATCTGGCAGTACTGTTCCACCAGCTGCAGCTTACTGCCAGGTTTGCTCTAGTGGTGAAGAGGGAGGGGATGATGAGGTCACTGACTCCACGTGGGTGCCTGAAGGGAGAGAGGATGAGGAGGAGGAGGATGCGGCGTCACATGTCCAACGAGGCAGGATGCCCCCTGGAGGCCAGGTAGAGGCCAGCACAGCAACTGTACAACACCGCAGAGCTCCGCCTGTGCAGGGCGCTGCCTCTGCACGTTATCAGAAAAGTTCTTTGGTGTGGGCCTTTTTTGAGACGAGTGCAGCAGATCGCACCACTGCTATTTGCAATATTTGTCTCAAGCGTATCTCGCGTGGCCAAAACATCAGCCGCTTGGGCACCACAAGTAAGGATGAGCCCGGTGTTCGATTCGAACCCATGTTCGAATCGAGCACCGGGTGTTCGCTCGCTCGGCGAGCCCAGAACTATTGGGGCCGCTCGCATCAAATTTGTGTGATGCGAGCGGCCCCGCAATGCATTGCGGCCCGCGCAGGGCAATGCTGGCTGATGATTGGCCAAGCATGCACTGTGACCCCGCATGCTTGGCCAATCACAGCGCCGGCAGCGAGGAGAGCCATAATTGGCTACAGGCAGGATGCCTGTAGCCAATTATAGCTCAGGGGCTTTAATACACGCCCCACGGTATAAGAGGCCGCCGCGGCGGCGGCCTCGCATATTATGTTTCACTCACAGTGTCAGCGTGTCAGTGTGCTGCTGACTGCTGACAACAATATGTGCTTTATTTCTGGGGATATGTGTGTGCGTGCTGTTAGAACAGCATTGCAGTATCACATCTGGGGGGTGTCTATAGGTGGCCTGTGAAGGGGGCAGGTTTCCTGTGCTTAGAACTTTCCCTGCAAAAAAGTGTCATTTTTGCAGGAAGAAAGCTATTTAAATCACTCGCGGCTAATGAATTGATGGCTCCTGTAACACATAGAGCTGTCATTCATTAATAAAAAACAAAAAAAAAAGCGTAGGGGTCCCCCCAAATTCAATAACCAGGCCCTTCAGGTCTGGGATGGATATTAAGGGGGTTCCCAGCCAAAAAAAAAAAAAAAAAATGGCGTAGGGTCCCCCTCAAAATCCATACCAGACCCTTGAGGTCTGGTATGGATTTTAAGGGGAACCCTAGCCAAAAAAAATGGCGTGGGGTCCCCTCAAAATCCATACCAGACCCTTATCCGAGCACGCAACCTGGCAGGCCGCAGGAAAAGAGGGGGGACGAGAGCGGCCCCCCCTCTCGCCTGAACCGTACCAGGCCACATGCCCTCAACATTGGGAGGATGCTTTGGGGGTCTAAGACCCCTAAAGCACCTTGTCCCCATGTTGATTAGGACAAGGGCCTCTTCCCCACAACCCTGGCCGGTGGTTGTGGGGGTCTGCGGGCGGGGGGCTTATCGGAATCTGGAAGCCCCCTTTAACAAGGGGACCCCCAGATCCCGGCCCCCCCCCTGTGTGAAATGGTAAGGGGGTACAAAAGTACCCCTACCATTTCACCAAAAAAGTGGCAAAAATGGTAAAAATGACAGGAGACAGTCTTTGACAATTCCTTTATTAAAATCTTCTTTCTTCTTTCTTCATCCTTCGGATTCTTCATCTTCTCCTTCCTTCATCTTCTTCCATCTTCTTCTTCCATTTTCTTCTTCCTCCGATCCGCTTCTTCTTGCGCTGGTCTTCTCGTCCTTCTCGTCCGGCATCTTCTTCCGTCGGCGTCGGCGTCGGTGTCTCTGTCTCTTCTTGGGCCGCTCCGCGCAATGGGAGGCTCCCGCTGTGTGAGGCTCCGCTCCGTCTGACAGGTCTTTTATAATGGAGGGCACCTGGTGACCCCGCCCCCTCTGACGCACAGGGACGTCATGGGGAATTCCATGATGGCTTTCCCCATGACGTCAGAGGGGGGCGGGGTCACCAGGTGCCCTCCGTTTTAAAAGACCTGTCAGATGGAGCGGAGCCTCACACAGCGGGAGCCTCCCATTGCGCGGAGCGGCCCAAGAAGACACCGACGCCGACGCCGACGGAAGAAGATGCCGGACGAGAAGGACGAGAAGACCAGCGCAAGAAGAAGCGGATCGGAGGAAGAAGAAAATGGAAGAAGAAGATGGAAGAAGATGAAGGAAGGAGAAGATGAAGAAACCGAAGGATGAAGAAAGAAGAAAGAAGATTTTAATAAAGGAATTGTCAAAGACTGTCTCCTGTCATTTTTACCATTTTTGCCACTTTTTTGGTGAAATGGTAGGGGTACTTTTGTACCCCCTTACCATTTCACACAGGGGGGGGGCCGGGATCTGGGGGTCCCCTTGTTAAAGGGGGCTTCCAGATTCCGATAAGCCCCCCGCCCGCAGACCCCCACAACCACCGGCCAGGGTTGTGGGGAAGAGGCCCTTGTCCTAATCAACATGGGGACAAGGTGCTTTAGGGGTCTTAGACCCCCAAAGCATCCTCCCAATGTTGAGGGCATGTGGCCTGGTACGGTTCAGGCGAGAGGGGGGGCCGCTCTCGTCCCCCCCTCTTTTCCTGCGGCCTGCCAGGTTGCGTGCTCGGATAAGGGTCTGGTATGGATTTTGAGGGGGACCCCACGCCATTTTTTTTGGCTAGGGTTCCCCTTAAAATCCATACCAGACCTCAAGGGTCTGGTATGGATTTTGAGGGGGACCCTACGCCATTTTTTTTTTTTTTTTTTTGGGTGGGTACCCCCTTAATATCCATCCCATACCTGAAGGGCCGGGTTATTGAATTTGGGGGGACCCCTACGCGTTTTTTTTTTTCATTTTTTTTTTTTTTTTTTATCAATGACTTTTTTTTATGAATGAGTTTCAATGAATCACTGTTCTCTGTGTTACGGGAGCCGTGAATTAACATTAGCCGCGAGTGATTTTAAATAGCTTTTTTACTTTCAAAAATGACACTTTGCGCAGAGACAGTTCTAAACACGGGAAACATGCGCCCCTTTACAGGCATACTATACACACCCCCCAGGTACGAAATTTAAAGGAATATTACACTTTTATTGTTTCAATTTAAGCATTATTAAAATCACTGCTCCTGAAAAAACGGCCGTTTTTAAAAAATTTTTTTGCATTGATACATGTCCCCTGGGGCAGGACCCAGGTCCCCAAACACTTTTTATGACATTAACATGCATATTAGCCTTTAAAATGAGCACTTTTAATTTCGAACGTTCGCATCCATTATAACTAATAGGGTTCTAAAGCTCGCACGGACTTTAGGTCCGTTCGCGGGTTCTGGTGCGAGCCGAACGGGGGGGTGTTCGGCTCATCCCTAACCACAAGCATGACCAGACATATGGCGACCTGCCATGCAGCTCGTTGGCAGGCACACATAAAAGACCCACACCAAAGAACTAAGCGGACCTCTCCTTGCTCCTCCTCAGCTGGGATCTCCATCCCCACTACACCTTCAGTCCTCTCTGAAAGCTGCTCTGAGAGGACTGAAGGTGTAGAATTAGGTGTGTCACAACCAAGTACTTGCAGTACACCGACGTCCGATTGCAGCAGGCAAATTTCCCTGCCCCAGCTGCTGGACCGTAGAAAGAAGTACACTCCCAGCCATCCACATGCCCAGCGGTTGAATGCTAGCCTGGCTAAATTGCTAGCACTTCAACTGCTGCCTTTTCAGTTGGTAGACTCGGCCCCCTTCCGTGAGTTTGTTCAATGTGCGGTTCCTCAGTGGCAGGTTCCCAAACGCCACTTTTTCTCACGGAAGGCGATTCCGTCTCTCTACCGGCATGTGGAGGGCAATGTCCATGCCTCGCTGGACAGGGCGGTCAGCGGTAAGGTGCATATTACCGCTGACTCATGGTCCAGCAGGCATGGACAGGGACGGTACCTTTCTTTCACGGCCCATTGGGTCACTCTATTGGCAGCTGGGAGGGATGCAGGACAAGGTGCAGTAGTGTTGGAGGTTGTTCCGCCACCACGCCTCCAAAACGCTACTACTGCTACTGGTTGTGACACACCTCTCTCCTCCACCCCCTCCTCTTCTTCTTCCTCCAGTGCTCTGTCCTTGGAACCAGCGGTGCTCCGTAGGCGTACAAGGGGCTACGCAAGTACGCAGGCAAAAAGATGCCATGCCGTGCTTGCGCTGGTGTGTTTGGGGGACAGGAGCCACACTGGGCCAGAGGTTCTGGCAGCTCTGCAGGGGCAGGCCGAGAGGTGGTTGACGCCACGTCAGCTTAAGCCAGGAATGGTCGTTTCTGACAATGGCACCAACCTCCTCTCCGCCCTGCGACAGGGGCAGCTCACCCATGTGCCCTGCATGGCTCACGTCCTCAACCTGGTGGTGCAGCGGTTCTTGGGCAGGTTCCCAGGCTTACAGGATGTCCTGAGGCAGGCCAGGAAAGTCTGTGTGCATTTCCGCCGATCTTATAATGCCAGTGCTCGGCTGACTGAGCTGCAAAAGGAGCTGAACCTGCCCAAGAACCGCCTAATATGTGACATGCCCACCAGGTGGAACTCAACGTTGGCCATGCTGCAGCGACTGCACACGCAGCAGAGGGCCATCAATGAGTACCTTTGCGACTACGGCACCAGGACAGGGTCAGGGGAGCTTGGTTTTTTTTCCCCACGTCAGTGGAGCATGATCAGGGATGCATGCACTGTCCTCTCACCATTTGAGGAGGCCACGAGGATGGTGAGCAGTGACAGTGCATGCATCAGTGACACTGTCCCTCTTGTCCACCTGTTGGAGCATACGCTGCGTGGGATAATGGACAGGGCACTTGAGGCAGAACAGAGGCAGGAAGAGGAGGACTTCCTTGCCTCTCAAGGCCCCCTTTATCCGGACAGTGTTCCTTCTGTCCCACCCATCACACAGGAAGAGGATGAGGGAGGAGGAGGAGGAGGAGGAGGATTGTGTGAGCATGGAGGTGGAGCCTGGCACTCAGCATCAGCAGCAGCAGTCTTTTAGGGATGATGTACAGTCCCAACAAACCAGTGGACTTGTACGTGGCTGGGAGGAGGTGGCTGGCGATCATGTCATCCTCAGTGACCCAGAAGACTCCGGACCGAATGCCTCAGCTAACCTACGCTGCATGGCCTCCCTGATCCTGCAAAGCCTGCGGAAGGATCCTCGTGTTCTTCGGATCAAGGAGAGGGACCATTACTGGCTGGCCACTCTCCTTGATCCGCGGTACAAGGGTAAGGTTGCGGACCTTATCTTGCCGTCGCAGAGGGAGCAGAGGATGAGACATCTCAGGGAGGCCTTGCAGAAAGGTCTGTGCAACGCGTTCCCAGAAACTGGGAGGCTACAAACTCCTGGTCCTGGGCGACGAGTTGCTGAGGCTTCGGTCAGTGGCAGAAGGAGCGGTGGGGAAGGTGGACGTCTGACCGATGCGTTCAGACAATTTTTTAGTCCGCAGCCCCAAGGTATGATCGGTTGCAGCAACCATCGCCAGCGTCTGATATACATGGTGCAGGAATACCTTGGGGCAAGGTCAGACTTGGACACCTTTCCCACCGAAAATCCTCTGGCTTACTGGGTCCTGAGGATGGATCACTGGCCAGAGCTTGCACAGTATGCAATTGAGCTACTGGCCTGTCCTGCCTCCAGCGTTCTTTCCGAACGCACATTCAGTGCTGCTGGAGGATTTGTGACTGATCATAGGGTGCGCCTGTCCACCGCCTCGGTTGATCGACTGACATTCATCAAAATGAATCAGTCTTGGATCACCACCAGCTACCAGGCACCTGAGGCGGATATAACCGAATAATTTTTAATGTCACATCCCTTCAAGACTGCCTATGCTGATGCTGAGTGACTGTCCTCTTATGTTCACTGACTATCCTCTTCCTCCTCCTCAATGATCCATGCCACCACACCAGTGCCTAAGGCACAATTTTTCAGCCCCTGTTTAACAGGGGCGTGTACTTACAATTTTTTAAAAAAATGCTTCGCAACACGTGTGACTGCTGTGCTCCAAGTACAGTCTCTGTGAGGGCCGTGTTGCAGTGTTGTGGCACCAGCACCAGTGCCTAAGGCACAATTTTTCAGCCCCTGTTTAACAGGGGCGGGTACTTACAATTTTTTAAAAAAATGCTTCGCAACACGTGTGACTGCTGTGCTCCAAGTACAGTATCTGTGAGGGCCGGGTTGCAGTGTTGTGGCACCAGCACCAGTGCCTAAGGCACAATTTTTCAGCCTCTGTTTAACAGGGGCGGGTACTTACAATTTTTTAAAAAAATGCTTCGCAACACGTGTGACTGCTGTGCTCCAAGTACAGTATCTGTGAGGGCCGGGTTGCAGTGTTGTGGCACCAGCACCAGTGCCTAAGGCACAATTTTTCAGCCCCTGTTTAACAGGGGCGTGTACTTACAATTTTTTAAAAAAATGCTTCGCAACACGTGTGACTGCTGTGCTCCGAGTACAGTATCTGTGAGGGCCTGGTTGCAGTGTTGTGGCACCAGCACCAGTGCCTAAGGCACAATTTTTCAGCCCCTGTTTAACAGGGGCGGGTACTTACAATTTTTTAAAAAAATGCTTCGCAACACGTGTGACTGCTGTGCTCCAAGTACAGTCTCTGTGAGGGGTTGCAGTGTTGTGGCACCAGCACCAGTGCCTAAGGCACAATTTTTCAGCCCCTGTTTAACAGGGGCGGGTAATTACAAATCTTGATCTAATAGTTCACAGCAGGGCCCATTCCTGCGCCCACCAAGAGTAACTATGAGGGCCTGCAGTCTTGTGGCAACACCGTCCACCACCACCGCCAAAGGCCCAATTTTTCTGCCCTTTTCATCAGGTGCTTGCAATTACAAATCTTGATCTAATAACTCACAACAGGGCCCATTCCTGCGCCCACCAAGAGTAACTGTGAGGGCCTACAGTCTTGTGGCAACACCGTCCACCACCACCGTCAAAGGCCCAATTTTTCTGCCCTGTTCATCAGGTGCTTGCAATTACAAATCTTGATCTAATAACTCACAGCAGGGCCCATTCCTGCGCCCACCAAGAGTAACTATGAGGGCCTACAGTCTTGTGGCAACACCGTCCACCACCACCGCCAAAGGCCCAATTTTTCTGCCCTGTTCATCAGGTGCTTGCAATTACAAATCTTGATCTAATAACTCACAGCAGGGCCCATTCCTGCGCCCACCAAGAGTAACTGTGAGAGCTTACAGTCTTGTGGCAACACCGTCCACCACCACCGCCAAAGGCCCAATTTTTCTGCCCTGTTCATCAGGTGCTTGCAATTACAAATCTTGATCTAATAACTCACAGCAGGGCCCATTCCTGCGCCCACCAAGAGTAACTGTGAGAGCTTACAGTCTTGTGGCAACACCGTCCACCACCACCACCACCCCCAATTTTTCTGCCCTGTTCAACAGGTGCATGCAATTACAAATCTTGATCTATTAACTCATAGCAGGGCCCATTCCTGTGCCCACCAGTCTTGTGGCTACACCAACATCTAATAGGGCAAATTTCTGCAGAGTATATATACGCCAGGCCCCTACTTTCAAACATCCAACTTACAAACGACTCCTACTTGCAAATGGAAAGAGAAAACAGGAAGTGAGAGGAAATCTACCCCTAGGAAGGGAAATTCTATCCTGTTAGATTTAATTTGGGAAAAAGGTATCTCCTCTCTACTGATACTTTATCACCAATCCTTGTTTCAATTAAAACCCCACTTTTCCAAAAACATTTGTCATTGGGACG
Organism: Lithobates sylvaticus; assembly: GCA_028564925.1. Classification (NCBI taxonomy): domain Eukaryota; kingdom Metazoa; phylum Chordata; class Amphibia; order Anura; family Ranidae; genus Lithobates; species Lithobates sylvaticus. Next base: position 7,899 of record JAQSEC010001180.1, read on the forward strand.
GAAAGTGAGGTGACATGTTCTGAACAGATGTGCAAAGACAGCAAATGTTACAGGGGTGATAACCCCTCCCTATGTTCTCCAAAAAGCTTAAAAATAGATTTTTTTGGGATGGAGCTACACTTCATAATGTACCTGTTCAGATTCTACTTAAGAACAAACCTAAAGCCGCAAGTGGTTTTAAATGGCTTCTTTTTTTCCTTTACAAATGTCATTTTGTGCAAGGACAGTTCTAAACACGGGAAACACATGCCACTTTACAGGCATACTTTAGACACCCCCCAGGTACCATATTTAAAGGAAAATTTCACTTTTTTTTTTTTCACTTTATGCATCATTAAAATGACTGCTCCCGAAAAAACGTTAGTTTTTAAAAGTTCTTTTTGCATTGATATATGTCCCCTGGGGCAGGACCCGGGTCCCCAAACCTGTTTTATGACATTAACATGCATATTGGCCGTTGTAATTAGCACTTTTGATTTCGAACGTTCGCGTCCATTATAACGTATAGGGTTCGAAAATTCGCGCGAACTTTCGGTCCGTTCGAAGGTTCTGGTTCGAACCGAACCCGGGGGTGTTCGGCTCATCCCTACTCCCCAAGGTATATGCTTCCATGATGCGACAGGAAAACGGAAAATTGTATACTTACCTTTCCGTAATTTTCCTTTCCTGTCGCATCTTCATGGCAGCATACTTTGCCCACCCTTTTTCCTTTTTAAAATGTGATTCATATGTACAGAGAATACTGGGGCGGGGGCCGTATCACCATTTTATAGTTATGTGGTCCTATCAGGTTGTGGAGGCGGAGTCACAACCCAAGGTATATGCTGCCATGAAGATGCAACAGGAAAGGAAAATTACGGAAAGGTAAGTATACAATTTTACGTTTTTTTACTAGTTTTAAGGAGGAGAATAATGTAACATAAAAAGGAAATTTAACCACTTGCCTACCAGGCACCAACACCCCCCTCCCATCCAGACCAATTTTCAGCTTTCGGTGCTCTCACGCTTTGACTGACAATTACTCAGTCATGCAACACTGTACCCAAATTAATTTTTTGTCCTTTTTTTCCCACAAATAGAGCTTTCTTTTGGTGGTATTTGATCACCTCTGGGTTTTTTTTTTTTTTTTTTTGCGCTATAATTGAAAAAAGACCGAAAATATTGAAAAAAAACGCATTTTTCTTTGTTTCTGTGATACAATTTAGGAAATTATTAATTTTTCTTCATAAATTTTGGCCACAATTTATACTGCCACATATCTTTGGTAAAAATAACCCAAATTAGCGGATATTATTTGGCCTTTGTGAAAGTTACAGACTCTACAAACTGTGGTGCGAATCATACAAAATTGATCACATCTGATGTACTGGTGGCCTATCTCATTTCTTGTGACCCGAACAAGCCAGGAAAGTACAAATACCCCCCAAATGACCCCTTTTTTGAAAGTAGACATTCCAAGGTATTTAGTAAGAGGCATGGTGAGCTTTTTGATGTTGTCATTTTTTCCCACAATTCTTTGCAAAATGAATTATTTTTTTATTTTTTATTTTTTTTTCTACAAAATTGTCATTGTAATAGGTTATTTCTCTCACATGGCATGTGTATACCACAAATGACACCCCAAAATAAATTCTGCTACTCCTCCTGATTATTACGATACCACATATGTGGGACTTTTCCACAGCCTGGCCACATAGAGAGGCCCAACATGCAGGGAGCGCCATCACGTGTTCTAGGAGCATAAATTACACATCTAAATTGTTGACTACCTATTACACTTTTGAAGGCCCTTGAGCACCAGGACAATGACACGTGACACTGACGTGGCACTGATGACACGTGACACTGACGTGGCACTGATGACACGTGACACTGACGTGGCACTGATGACACGTGACACTGACGTGGCACTGATGACAGATGGTACTAATACGGGGCACTGATGACACGTGACACTGATGACAGATGGCACTAATATGTGGCACTGATGAGAGATGGCACTCATACATGGCACTGATATCACGTGGCACTAATATGTGGCACTGATGCGAGATGGCACTAATACGTGGCACTGATGCGAGATGGCACTAATACGTGGCACTGATGACAGACGGCACTAATACGTGGCACTGATGACACATGACACTGATGACAGATGGCACTGATACGTGGCATTGATGACAGGTGACACTGATAACAGGTGGCACTGATGACAGATGGCACTAATATGTGGCACTGATGACAGATGGCACTGACGGCAGATGGCACTGGCAGATGGCACTGGCAGATGG
>JAQSEC010000358.1:0-10194 GCA_028564925.1 Lithobates sylvaticus
TATTTTTTTTTTACTAGTAATGGCGGCGATTTGCGATTTTTATCGTGACTGCGAGATTGCGGCGGACATTTCGGACACTTTTGACATATTTTTGGGACCATTCACATTTATACAGCGATCCGTGCTATAAAAATGCATTGATTACTGTATAAATGTGACTGGCAGGGAAGGGGTTAACACTAGGGGGCGCTGCAGGGGTTAATATGTTCCCTATGTAAGTGATTCTAACTGTGGGGGGAGGGGACTGACTGGGGGAGGGGACCGATCGGTGTCCCTATGTACAAGGGACACACCATCGGTCTCCTCTCCTCTGACAGGACGTGGATCTGTGTGTTTACACACACAGATCCACATCCTGCTCAGTTACTGGGCAATCGCGGGTGCCTGGCGGACATCGCGGCCGCTGGGCACGCGCATCGGGTCCCCAGCGTCGCGGCGGGCACGCGCACGTGCCTCCCGTGGCGCGGCCCCTAGTGGCCAAAAAGCTAGAGCCGTCATATGACGGCGGCCCGCCACAAGAGCTCCACCGCTCCGCCGTCATTTGACAGTGGGCGGTCAGCAACAAGTTAATGTCATGTCTTGTCCTGGCAATATGGATAAAAATCTTTGAGAAAAATGGCATGGCTACCCCATCACTCCCCCCGCCCACCCTAGCCCATTACCAGCCCCTTTGGGTCTTGTATGGATATTAAGGGGAACCCCGCACCCAAAATAAAACCCTATACCTATAACCCTATATACTCTGAACTACAGTATACAGGCAGTGCAAACAAGACAGGGACTGTAGGTTTGTTCTTAAGTAGAATCTGTTTGTAATTTTAAACAGGTACATTTTTAAGTGTAGCTCCATCCAAAAAAATAAATTTTTAAGCTTTTTGGAGAACATAGGGAAGGGTTATCACCCCTGTAACATTTGTTTTGCTGTCTGTGCACCTGTTCAGAACATTTCACCTCACTTTCCGTCCCAATGACAAATGTTTTTGGAAAAGTGGGGTTTTTATTGAAACAAGGATTGGTGATAAAGCATCAGTAGAGAAGAGATACCTTTTTCCCAAATTACATCTAACAGGATAGAATTTCACTTCCTAGGGGTAGATTTCTTCTCACTTCCTGTTTTCTCCTTCCGCTTGCAAGTAGGAGTCGTTTCTAAGTTGGATGTTTGAAAGTAGGGGCCTGCCGTATATACTCTGCAGAAATTTGCCCCATTAGATGTTGGTGTTGCCACAACACTGTAAGCCCTCACAGTTACTCTTGGTGGGCACAGGAATGGGCCCTGCTGTGAATTATTAGATCAAGATTTGTAATTGCACACACCTGTTGAACAGGGGTAGAAAAATTGGGCCTTTGGTGGTGGTGGTGGACGGTGTTGCCACAACACTGTAAGCCCACACAGTTACTCTTGATGGGCACAGGAATGGGCCCTGCTGTTAAACAGGGGCTGAAAAATTGTGCCTTAGGCACTGGTGCTGGTGCCACAACACTGCAACCCCTCACAGATACTGTACTTGGAGCACAGCAATCAGACCTGTTGCAAAGCATTGCATTAAAAAATTGTAATTACACACCCCTGTTAAACAGGGGCTGAAAAATTGGGCCTTAGGCACTGGTGCTGGTGCCACAACACTGAAACCCCTCACAGATACTGTACATGGAGCACAGCAATCAGACCTGTTGCAAAGCATTGCATAAAAAATTGTAATTACACACCCCTGTTAAACAGGGGCTGAAAAATTGGGCCTTAGCCACTGGTGGTGGCACCCAGAAACAAAAATGTTCTTCCAAGCTATCATCAGGATCATTGAGGAGGAAGAGGATAGTCAGTCAACATAACAGGACAGTCACTCAGCATCAGTATAGGCAGTCTTGAAGGGATGTGACATTTCAAAATAAATTATTCTGTTATATCAGCTTCAGGTGCCTGGTAGCTGGTGGTGATCCAAGACTGATTCATCTTTATGAAGGTCAGTCGATCAACCGAGCCGGTGGACAGGCACACCCTGTGATCGGTGACAAAGCCTCCAGCAGCACTGAATGTGCGTTCGGAAAGAACGCTGGATGCAGGACAGGCCAGTAGCTCAATTGCATAATGTGCAAGCTCTGGCCAGTGATCCATCCTCAAGACCCAGTAAGCAAGAGGATTTTCGGTGGGAAAGGTGACCAAGTCTGACCTTGCCCCTAGGTATTCCTGCACCGTGTATATCAGACGATGGCGATGGTTGCTGGAACCGATCATACCTTGGGGCTGCGGACTAAAAAATTGTCTGAAAGCATCGATCACACGTCCACCTTCCCCACCGCTCCTTCTGCTACTGACCGAAGCAACTCGTCGTCCAGGACCAGGAGTTTGTAACCTCCCAGTCTCTGGGAACGTGTTGCACAGACCTTTCTGCAAGGCCTCCCGGAGATGTCTCGTCCTCTGCTCCCTCTGCGACGGCAAGATAAGGTCCGCAACCTTACCCTTGTACTGTGGATCAAGGAGAGTGGCCAGCCAGTAATGGTCCCACTCCTTGATCCGAAGAATACGAGGATCCTTCCGCAGGCTTTGCAAGATCAGGGAGGCCATACAACATAGGTTAGCTGAGGCATTCGGTCCGGAGTCTTCTGGGTCACTGAGGACGACATGATCCGCAATCACCTCCTCCCAGCCACGTACAAGTCCACTGGTTTCTTGGGACTGTAAATCATCCTAAAAAGACTGCTGCTGCTGATGCTGAGTGCCAGGCTCCACCTCCATGCTGACACAATACTCCTCCTCCTCACCCTTTTCCTGTGTGATGGGTGGGAGAGAAGGAACACTGTCTGGATAAAGGGGGCCTTGAGAGGCAAGGAAGTCCTCCTCTTCCTGCCTCTGTTCTGTCTCAAGTGCCCTGTCCATTATTCCATGCAGCGTATGCTCCAACAGGTGGAGAAGAGGTACAGTGTCACTGATGCATGCACTGTCACTGCTCACCATCCTCGTGGCCTCCTCAAATGGTCACAGGACAGTGCATGCATCCCTGATCATGCTCCACTGCCGTGGGGAAAAAAATCCAAGCTCCCCTGACCCTGTCCTGGTGCCGTAGTCGCACATATACTCATTGATGGCCCTCTGCTGCGTGTGCAGTCGCTGCAGCATGGCCAACGTTGAGTTCCACCTGGTGAGCATGTCACATATAAGGCGGTTCTTGGGCAGGTTCAACTCCTTTTGCAGCTCAGCCAGCCGAGCACTGGCATTATATGATCGGTGTAAATGCACACAGACTTTCCTGGCCTGCCTCAGGACATCCTGTAAGCCTGGGTACCTGCCCAAGAACCGCCCAAAACCGCTGCACCACCAGGTTAAGGACGTGAGCCATACAGGGCACATGGGTCAGCTGTCCCTGTTGCAGGGCGGAGAGGAGGTTGGTGCCATTGTCAGAAACCGCCATTCCTGGCTAAAGCTGGCGTGGCGTCAACTACCTCTCGGCCTGCCCCTGCAGAGCTGACAGAACCTCTGCCCCAGTTTGGCTCCTGTCCCCCAAACACACCAGCGCAAGCACGGCATGGCATCTTTTTTCCTGCGTACTTGCGTAGCCCCTTCGACGGCTACGGAGCACCGCTGGTTCCGAGGACAGAGCACTCAAAGAGGCCATGGAGGAAGAAGAAGAGGAGAGGGTGGAGGAGAGAGGTGTGTCACAACCAGTAGTAGCATTTTGGAGGCGTGGTGGCAGAACAACCTCCAACACTACTGCACCTTGTCCTGCATCCTTCCCAGCTGCCAAAAGAGTGACCCAATGGGCCGTGAAAGACAGGTAACGTCCCTGTCAATGCCTGCTGGACCATGAGTCAGCGGTAATATGCACCTTACCGCTAACCGCCCTGTCCAGCAAAGCATGGACATTGCCTTCCACATGCCGGTAGAGAGCCGGAATCGCCTTCCGTGAGAAAAAGTTGGCGTTTGGGAACCTGCCACTGATAAACCGCACATTAAACAAACTCACGGAAGGGGGCCGAGTCTACCAACTGAAAAGGCAGCAGTTGAAGTGCTACAATTTAGCCAAGCTAGCATTCAACCGCTGGGCATGTGGATGGCTGGGATTAAACTTCTTTCGAAGGTCCAGCAGCTGGGGCAGGGAAATTTGCCTGGTACAATCGGACGTTGGTGTACTGCTAGCAGAGTGCCCGCAAGTACACCTAATTCTACACCTTCATTCCTCTCAGTGCTGCTTTCAGAGAGGACTGAAGGTATAGTGGGGTTGGAGATCCCAGCTGTTGAGGAGCAAGGAGAGGTCCGCTTTGTTCTTTGGTGTGGGTCTTTAATGTGCGCTTGCCAACGAGCTGCATGGCAGGTCAACATATGTCTGGTCATGCTTGTGGTGCCCAAGCGGCTGATGTTTTGGCCAGCGAGATACGCTTGAGACATATGTTGCAAATAGCAGCGGTGAGATCTGATGCACTTGTCTCAAAAAAGGCCCACACCAAAGAACTTTTGTAATAACGTGCAGAGGCAGCGCCCTGCACAGGCGGAGCTCTGCGGTGTTATTCAGTTGGTGTGCTGGCCTCAAGCTGGCCCCCAGAGGGCATCCTGCCTCATTGGAGATGTGCCGCCTCCTCCTCCTCTTCCTCCTCCTCCTCCTCTCTCCGTTTAGGCACCCATGTGGAGTCAGTGACCTCATCATCCCCTCCCTCTTCACCACTGGATCAAACCTGGCAGTAAGCTGCAGCTGGTGGAACATGACTGCCAGATTGCTGTCCTTGAGCATCCCCTCTCTCTGCGCTCACGCTAATGCCTTCCTCTAGCTGAGTATCATCATCCGAGCCTTCAAAACGTTGGGCATCCTCCTGGAGCATGTACCCAACACTGTGCTCAAACAGTTCGGGGGACTCCTCAGGAGGACATGGTGGGTATAGGGAAGGGGTGCCTGATGATGCCATTGAGTATGCGTTGGCAGCTGCTTTGCCAGTACCCTGAGCCTGGGTGAGAGAAGATGAGGAGGAGGAGGAGGGCTTGGTCATCCACTCTACCAAGCCTTCGGCATGATGCGGCTCAACATGTCCAGCTGCCGAAAATAAGGACAAGCGTGTCCCATGGCCACGTGCTGATGACGATGCACCATGTCCATGACCAGCACTGTTGTCTCTAGACACAGAGATGGCTTGCCCTGTTTTCTTGGCTCGGGACTGTCTGCCTCTCCTTGTCGGTCTTCCAGACATTGTAATGGGTAGTGTATATTGTGCTGGAGTCACACAGCACACACACTAACTCCTACAGATGGTTGTCTTAGATGACAACAGGGCAGAAGGGCACATACAGGGTGAGGTGGTTTAGTGTGCTGTGCTATACTCACACAGCACACACACACTAACTCCTGCAGATGGCTGCCTTAGATGACAACAGGGCAGAAGGGCAGATACAGGGTAGGGTGGTTTAGTGTGCTGTGCTATAGTCACACAGCACACACACACTAACTCCTGCAGATGGCTGTCTGGCTGCCTTAGATGACAACAGGCAGAAGGGCAGATACAGGGTAGGGTGGTTTAGTGTGCTGTGCTATACTCACACAGCACACACACACTAACTCCTGCAGATGGCTGCCTTAGATGACAACAGGGCAGAAGGGCAGATACAGGGTAGGGTGGTTTAGTGTGCTGTGCTATAGTCACACAGCACACACACACTAAATCCTGCAGATGGCTGGCTGGCTGCCTTAGATGACAACAGGGCAGATACAGGGTAAGGTGGTTTAGTGTGCTGTGCTTTACTCACACAGCACACACACACTAACTCCTGCAGCTGGCTGCCTTAGATGACAACAGGGCAGAAGGGCAGATACAAGGTAAGGTGGTTTAGTGTGCTGTGCTATAGTCACACAGCACACACACGCTAACTCCTGCAGATGGCTGGCTGGCTGCCTTAGATGACAACAGGGCAGAAGGGCAGAAGGGCAAATACAGGGTAAGGTGGTTTAGTGTGCTGTGCTATACTCACACAGCACACACACACTAACTCCTGCAGATGGCTGCCTTAGATGACAACAGGGCAGAAGGGCAGATACAGGGTAAGGTGGTTTAGTGTGCTGTGCTATAGTCACACAGCACACACACGCTAACTCCTGCAGATGGCTGTCTGGCTGCCTTAGATGACAACAGGGCAGAAGGGCAGATACAGGGTAAGGTGGTTTAGTGTGCTGTGCTATACTCACACAGCACACACACACTAACTCCTGCAGATGGCTGGCTGGCTGCCTTAGATGACAACAGGGCAGGAGGGCAGATACAGGGTAAGGTGGTTTAGTGTGCTGTGCTATACTCACACAGCACACACACACTCGCTAACTCCTGCAGATGGCTGCCTTAGATGACAACAGGGCAGAAGGGCAGATACAGGGTAAGGTCGTTTAGTGTGCTGTGCTATAGTCACACACACGCTAACTCCTGCAGATGGCTGGCTGGCTGCCTTAGATGACAACAGGGCAGAAGGGCATGTACAGGGTAAGGTGGTTTAGTGTGCTGTGCTATACTCACACAGCACACACACACTAACTCCTGCAGATGGCTGCCTTAGATGACAACAGGGCAGAAGGGCAGATACAGGGTAAGGTGGTTTAGTGTGCTGTGCTATAGTCACACAGCACACACACGCTAACTCCTGCAGATGGCTGGCTGCCTTAGATGACAACAGGGCAGAAGGGCAGATACAGGGTAAGGTGGTTTAGTGTGCTGTGCTATACTCACACAGCACACACACACTAACTCCTGCAGATGGCTGGCTGGCTGCCTTAGATGAAAACAGGCCAGAATGTCAGAAACAGGGTAAAGGTGGTTTAGTGTGCTACTGCAGTGCTATACTAACACAGCACGCGCACACATTAACTACTCCTGCAGATGGCTGGATTGGTAGAGATTGAGAACAGCACTGAGAAGAATAAACTATCCCTGCCTGTTTTTCCTCTTTCCCTACACTAATCCCCAGAATCACAGCAGATGATGTCAGCAAAATGAATCACAGCAGATAATGTCACTAGACATGGGAACTGTCAAAAATTTTGTTTCGTTTCGTCCCGTTTCGTATATAAAAAAATTCGTAATTCGTAATTCGTGTACGAAATTCCGTTCGAATTCGTACGAAATACGAAATTCGGACGAATCGTAATTTTTTTTTTACGAATCGTTAGTAAAGTTACGAATCGTTACGAATCGTTACGAATCGTTAACGCGGCTAATGCATTGTTGGTTCTCATAACACAGAGAACAATTCGAATCCAACTACAAATATCGAATTTCAATTTCAAGTTACGAATCGTTACGAATCGTTATAAATAGTTACGAATCGTTACGAATCGTTATGAATAGTTACGAATCGTTAGTAAATCCAACTACCAATATCGAATTTCAACTAATTTGAACGAAATTATTATAGCAGATATAACGAATGAATTCGAATGAATTCGAATGACAAAGTGTCATTTTTGCAGAAAAAAAAAAAAGCGTAGGGGTCCCCCAAATTCAATAACCAGGCCCTTCAGGTCTGGTATGGATATTAAGGGGGACCCCAGCCAAAAAAAAAAAAAAAAAAATGGCGTGGGGTCCCCCCCAAATATCCATACCAGACCCTTCAGGTCTGGGATGGATTTTAAGGGGAACCCCGGCCAAAAAAAATATAAAAAAATGGCGTGGGGTCCCCCTCAAAATCCATACCAGACCCTTTATCCGAGCACGCAACCTGGCAGGCCGCAGGAAAGGAGGGGGGGACGAGAGCGGCCCCCCCTCCCGCCTGAACCGTACCAGGCCACATGCCCTCAACATTGGGAGGGTGCTTTGGGGTCCCCCCCAAAGCACCTTGTCCCCATGTTGATGAGGACAAGGGCCTCATCCCCACAACCCTGGCCGGTGGTTGTGGGGGTCTGCGGGCGGGGGGCTTATCGGAATCTGGAAGCCCCCTTTAACAAGGGGACCCCCAGATCCCGGCCCCCCCCCTGTGTGAAATGGTAAGGGGGTACAAAAGTACCCCTACCATTTCACCAAAAAAGTGGCAAAAATGGTAAAAATGACAGGAGACGGTCTTTGACAATTCCTTTATTAAAATCTTCTTTCTTCTTTCTTCTGCTCTTCCTTCTTCCTTTCTTCATCTTCTCCTTTCTTCATCTTCTCCTTCCGGCATCTTCTTCCATCGTCTTCTTCCTTCGATTCGCTTCTTCTTCCTCCGGTCTTCTCGTCCTTCTTGTCCGGCGTCGTCCTTCTCGTCCGGCATCGTCGTCTCTTCTCGCAGGCCGCTCCTCGCAATGGGAGGCTCCCGCTCTGTGAGGCTCCGCTCCGGGTGACAGGTCTTTTATAACGAAGGTACCTGGTGACCCCGCCCCCTCTGACGCACAGGGACGTCATGTGGAATTCCCTATGGCTTTCCCCATGACGTCAGAGGGGGGGCGGGGTCACCAGGTGCCTTCGTTATACAAGACCTGTCACCCGGAGCGGAGCCTCACAGAGCGGGAGCCTCCCATTGCGAGGAGCGGCCTGCGAGAAGAGACGACGATGCCGGACGAGAAGGACGACGCTGGACGAGAAGGACGAGAAGACCGGAGGAAGAAGAAGCGAATCGAAGGAAGAAGAAGATGGAAGAAGATGACGGAAGGAGAAGATGAAGAAAGGAAGACCAGAAGAAAGAAGAAAGAAGATTTTAATAAAGGAATTGTCAAAGACCGTCTCCTGTCATTTTTACCATTTTGTCACCTTTTTTGGTGAAATGGTAGGGGTACTTTTGTACCCCCTTACCATTTCACACAGGGGGGGGGCGGGATCTGGGGGTCCCCTTGTTAAAGGGGGCTTCCAGATTCCGATAAGCCCCCCGCCCGCAGACCCCCACAACCACCGGCCAGGGTTGTGGGGATGAGGCCCTTGTCCTCATCAACATGGGGACAAGGTGCTTTGGGGGGGACCCCAAAGCACCCTCCCAATGTTGAGGGCATGTGGCCTGGTACGGTTCAGGCGGGAGGGGGGCCGCTCTCGTCCCCCCCTCCTTTCCTGCGGCCTGCCAGGTTGCGTGCTCGGATAAAGGGTCTGGTATGGATTTTATGGGGGACCCCACGCCATTTTTTTTGGCTAGGGTTCCCCTTAAAATCCATCCCAGACCTCTAGGGTCTGGTATGGATTTTGAGGGGGACCCTACGCCATTTTTTTTTTTTTTTTTGGCTGGGGTCCCCCTTAATATCCATCCCAGACCTGAAGGGCCTGGTTATTGAATTTGGGGGGACCCCTACGCATTTTTTTATCAATGACTTCAATGAATGACAGTTCTCTGTATTACGGATCCAACAATTCATTTGCCGGCAAATAGCTGCGAGTGATTTTAAATAGTTTTTTTTTCCTGCAAAAATGACACTGTGCGGGAACAGTTCTCTATATTAGATATACTGAATCTCGAATCATTCGAAGCATTCGTTATATCCGCTATTATAATTTCTTTCATATTAGTTGAAATTACATATTTGTTAGTTACAATACAACATTCGAATTGTTCTCTGTATTGCGGGAATCGGCAATTAGCCGCAAGTGATTTTAAATGTCTTTTTTTCCTGCAAAAATGACACATTGTTCAGAGATAGTTCTAAACACGGGAAACCTGCCCCCCTTCATAGGCATACTATAGAGTATATAGTATATAGAAGGGCGCAGGTTTCCCGTGTTTAGAACTCTCTCTGTACAATGTGTCATTTTTGCAGGAAAAAAAGACATTTAAAATCACTCGCGGCTAATTGCCGATTCCCGTAATACAGAGAACAATTCGAATACAACAACTAACAAATATGTAATTTCAACTAACATGAAAGAAATTATAATAGCGGATATAACGAATGCTTCGAATGATTCGAGCTTCAGTATATCTAATATAGAGAACTGTCTCTGTACAATGTGTCATTTTTGCAGGAAAAAAAAACTATTTAAAATCACGAGTCGCAGCTTTTTGCCGGCAAATGAATTGTTGGATCCGTAATACAGAGAACTGTCATTCATTGAAGTCATTGATAAAAAAAAAGCGTAGGGGTCCCCCCAAATTCAATAACCAGGCCCTTCAGGTCTGGGATGGATATTAAGGGGGACCCCAGCCAAAAAAAAAAAAAAAAAATGGCGTAGGGTCCCCCTCAAAATCCATACCAGACCCTTGAGGTCTGGGATGGATTTTAAGGGGAACCCTAGCCAAAAAAAATGGCGTGGGGTCCCCCATAAAATCCATACCAGACC
>JAQSEC010001229.1:0-10123 GCA_028564925.1 Lithobates sylvaticus
TGTTAAAGCTGAATTTCTAGCTTAGTTAAAATCATTATAGATATAAAAATGATAAAGTGAATAACGCAATTAAACCTTTGTCTGTATAAGTATATAAACGTACGATAACCGTGCTAACAGGATAAACAATTACAATTTATTTATATGTCCAGAAAAATAATAAAGAAACATTTCAGATTACCCAACATAGTATAGAGATGTTATAAATGCCATGTTGCCAGTGTTTACAAAGATAGTTCTTAGGAGATATTTAAGGCCACATAATGGTTTACAACAAATATACACTGACCAACAAGGTTATCCAAAACATATTAAAGTCCTAGGGGAAAGAGGGGGAGAGAGAGGGGAGAGAGAGGGGGAGAGAGAGGGGGAGAGAGAGGGGGAGAGAGAGAGGATACATTACATAATAACTCACATGTCCATAGCATCAGGCTAAGAGGGAGCTCCCAGCATCAACCCTTGGTATTTATGTTGTTCCAATAACCCACTCCTACCAAACAAACACCTCATTGGTTCAGAAGTGCATTGCCTGATTGGTTCCCTGCAGCCTAATGTTAGTTGGTTGAGTTGCCTAGGCAACGAAGCATGCTTCCCACACTAGCCTACCCCTCAGCCCTCTTTTGATAGAACATACATTAGCATATCAAAAGGTGAGCTACTAGGCAGATACCAGACTCCTCTTACTTAATGTTCTAATAAACCATACACATCCGATGGGACATGGCAATCCAATTCCATTTTAAATATTCAAACTCTCCACCACAGTTCCCCCTGAAGTTCATTCTTGAACTTAAGTAGTCCTTCAATGATTTTGTACCCACCCACAACAGCCCAGAAGTCCCAACCCTTCCCCACCACCACCACGGCCTCCTCTTCCTTTCTTGAACACGCCGGAACTCCTCAAGGTAGGCTTAAGACAGGAAACAAATCCAGGTGCCCTTGAGGCTTCACATCTAAACCATGAGTGTCTGTACTGCAATGTTTCATCGCCCCTCTTTCTTGGAAGAGCGGAACTCCAACATTGATGGCGGGATCCTGGCATATCTAGTCCTGTAACTTGGTGAGACCGTGTAATGGTTTCTCTGCTTGGATCGGACCGCGAGACAGCACTTTTCAGCATGGTGAAGAACAGTTCAGGGTAGTCTTACTTGTCACATTTGTCTCAAGAGATGGCTTAATTGTCTTCAGGTGGTGGTTGGGCGGGCCTCCAGACCGTCGTGCATGAATACATTAAACAAACAAAAAAACAGAATGTCAGTGTACAGATATTGGAGGAATGCCAGACAGGAGCAACGGTCATCAAGACTTAATACTTATAAGGGGTGCAATGGGGATGAGTAAAGTGGGCTCCCCACAGGGAACGGAGTCCAAGCAACAGACAGTATCATCCATGGCCCTTGATGGTAGGGATAGTCAACACTGCCTGTCATTGCAAGGTCCCGGGGTCCACCACACCTGCTCACGGGGCTCAGGTTAAAGCAGTAGGTAGACTAAGGGGGGTAGCATTACATTAAGACATAAAAACACGGGATGTCCAGGGATACTTTTGGTTCAAAGTTATGGTACACTACTGGCGGGCAGGGAAAATCCTTTTAAACAGATACATTATCTTGAGAAGATGGATGATGAAAACCCAGAGAAAAAATTAGAATGAAGCAAAAGCAACGGAAGAGAGGTGAGTAATGAAATTAATAATGGAAAGGGAAAAAAAAAAAAACCTACAGATTTAATGCTACTCCAACCAAGACGGTTAAAGAGCATGGAATCTGGGTTAGACAAAAAAACAAATATAATGGTTGGAAAAAAAACTAAAAAAAATAAAAAAAAATAAAAATGAAAAATAAAAAATAGCACCAAAAAAAATCATACTAAAAAAAAAAAAAAAAAAATATAGTTTCTAAAAAAAAAAATTCTCCCATACTAGCAATTAGCAGTATTTTCTCCCAGGTCAGGTACACAGATATTAACAATGAGGGGGAGGAAAAAAAAATAAAATGAAAAAATAAAAATGATTAAAACCTTTTTTGGAATTTAGGTAAAACCTGACCGCATATTATTACTATAAATTGAAAAGGCTTATCCCCAGAACAGCAAAGAACAAAAAGAAAAAATATAGTTCTAGGGTCCTCTTTTAAATGCACACAATCCCCTACGTTGGTCTCTAATAGTTACCCAAATTAGGACGGCAACAGGGTGGAGTTTACTAAAGCTGTGGCCCTAAGACTGTACCTGAATTAACTAAGAAACTCAACCTTAGAGATATCTGGATTGACCTCTTTTGATCTTGAGATCACCCAAATCGTCCACTTCACGCCTCCCATGTTCAACATTAGGACCGCTCTGGAACTCCTCCACCCCAATATGTCCAGCCAGCCCCTACCCTGACCACCACTAGGTGATCCCTAGAAACTCTTAATGTTACCTCAGCTAGCTCCATATCAGATAATTCCCAACAGCTATTATTTTGCACCACCCTCCTCTCCTTAGATCATAAACCCCTGAGTAGGGCCCTTCTATTCACGCCCTACACAGACTGTTGTCATTATCAGATCCTGTTGCACAAACCACCCAACTACCAACTTTTTAACTCCTCCCCGAACCCCAACAGAAGTTTCAGTAGGTGTAAGGGGAGGTCAGGTTTTCCATAAAAACCTTCCTTCAGGGGTGATTGGGGTACAACCCGGGGTTCCTGCTATATCCATGCCAAGGGCAAGAGGAGATGTACAATAGACTCCCCGAGGTAGTGTACCCTGCTGATTACCATTTAACCTGATGCTGAAAACAGTGCATCATTAGACATGTGATACCAGCACCAGTACCCTGGTAACTTTGTTTAGGACCAGTTGGGACACTACCCCTCCTGTGCCAGCATTGTTGCCTTTTCCCATAGCACAACACCTTCCTTTCTCCAGCACTCATTCGTACCAGTCATCTGAGGCTGTCCGGACTCAAACCATCAGAACAAGATGGACTGCAGGGTGTAACCCAGTAGAGTCTGTTAAAGGCTAGTACCCAGATTGACCGAGATATCTGCACAATGCTCCATCCCTGTCATTAGGGATGAGACCAGTGCAAGTTAGATTTTGATGATCCTGGAACTGAGTCATATCCCAATCTATTATGATTCATAGGCAACCGGGATACTACCCTCACCTACCCAGTGCCCCCCCTCCAGCTCCAACGGCCGTCTCCATTAAACCTCTCTTTATCCTAAGTATGGGAAATAGTCTGAAAACCTGTATTGAAAACCACCTGCCAACAGGTACACTCGATTCTTTATAGAGGCTGCACACCTTCTCCCTCCTTTATCAATTCGGTAATCAGACCATGTTATCCTTCACCCATACAAAATTAACTGCCTATACATCCTGCACAACTTTTTCTCCAGACTCAACCAAAACTTTACAATACGAGGCCAGACCTATACACTTTCAACTTGTATGCAATCCGGCAGGCCCTCGTACTTCACCTATGCAGATAAATTTAGGTAGTCCAAAACACAGCTGAATGGGCTGACCACTAGAAGCATAAACCACATAATGGTGCTGAACCCAGGGAAAATAAAAAAATTGTCTACGATTTCCTTCTGGTTCTGAAAGCCGTGAAACCCAATTATCATCTGAAAAACATCAATAAAATTTAGTAATAAACATTCAATTTTTCGCCTGAAAAAAATAATGGTTATATATCTGTAACAAGACATTAGCATATGACACAAATATACATTTACATTACATAAACAGTGCACCTTATTTTAAAATAGCAAAAATTGTTGAGCTCAACTTATTATTAATATGTATTACTTAATACATATTAATACCACGTGGTTTTTTGTTTTATGGTATACCAATAATTCCCCAAAAAAAAAAATATTCACCATGGTGAGAAAAAAAAATTAGCAACTCGCAATAAAACGTTTTTTTTTTTTTTTTTCATTTTTCAACAAATCATACTTCACCAGAAAAACCTCTTGCCGAACTGTCTTCTGGAAAACAAACATTTTAGTAGATGCATCTTTCAATTCATTAGTACAGATCTCAGGTCATTTGCATGTCAATACAGTTCTTTTTGCATACTCACAGATCTGGTCGGAAACAAGGGGGGGTCATTTGGGTTGGCTGTCAGCAGCTGCGACAGACACAGGACACAAAATATATATGGCATATTCCACACCCTCGCACGATTAGCTGGGTCAAAGATGACCTCTAGACATCACACATATTTCATATTTTCTATAATAAAAACGCCCACCTTCCAGGGATTTATCCTTGCAAAAACACCAGGAATGAAACATTGTTGGTGACAACTGGATTAGTAGCATTATTGGTACATACCTTAGGTGTGGAGGCTGTTCCCCTGATCATCACCGCCACTACTCTGGGGATGTGGTTCTATTGGCCCTGTTTGTCCCTACTTCTCAGCATTTGGTGCGCTTTCTCCTTACCTCCCACCATAAAAATATTCACCTCATCAGTTCTATGCATTGATTCTACCATCCATGCGTTCCATGCATCTCTTTATTGTACCACCGGGCTTCCTAAGCTTTTGGTTTAAAAGTACCTTTTTTAGAATAAATTCTGTCAGTCCAGCAATCCCACTCTTGCATATTTCACAGTCCAAGGCCCATATTTATCTATCATTTCTTCCTTCGGGGTCAAGTGGTATGGTTCCCCACGGTTAGACACCCTCTTTAAAGCGATTCGATTACCCATCCTTTACGGACAATGGACCTTGAACTGATCCCCCAACCTCTTTAGAGGTTGCCTACTTCAGAGGTAGCGACCCTCTGGACAAGAAGTGGGTAGATAGGCCCCTCCCCTATCAACGTTGCTGCCTTTTTTTCACTACTTGCCAGAGCAATATTCTCTGCCCGGCTATAGTCCTTCAAAAAATTAGCCTAGAGATTTCCTGAACCAAATAATAGTCCAATCCCTTCCGTGGACTTTTCAGAAATATTCCAAAAACAAAAAGCTTATTACTTCTGTTATCTCAAGAATGTTTAGCACAAACTTGGATAATCCGGACCCTATGCGTATTATTACAGGAGGTAGTCAACTGATGCACACCTTTGCGATATGAGTTATAGTAGTAACAACATCGCCAGTGTTTACAGATCTAATTACAAAACTTACGATTCACAGTTAGCAGTTTATAAAGAGAAAGATTCATACTAGGGCTGAAACTACTACTCCACCATAAAATCAATCGACTACTACCTTCACAATTGATCGGCCAGTAACACAATGGGATTAAAAAAAACAAAATGAGCCCTCTATTGTACAAAAAAAACAACAATCACAAATGTAAACTATAGCTTCCACAGCTCTACAGTAAAACTGAACCCCATACAGTAGTGACTATCTGCTCCCCAAATTACCCTCTTGAAATGTATCGATAAATTCCATTTAGAAATGTCTGTTTAGAGTCTTCACTAGTTTGTCACAACTCCTCATCCAATATGCCTAAATATCATACACCGCTGTCATCACTAGAGCTCCGTGGAGACTCAGAGTAGACCCAACAATGTGTCCTGTTCACTTTCTTAGCTAGTTAGGAAATACACTTTAAAAAAAATATAAATAAAGATACTTCTCATCCTTGTTGTCTTGTTCATCAATCTTCTCTGCAACGACCCAGTCACCTGTCACTTGTCACCTGTCACCTGTCACAAACTTGGCTAGAATTAGAGTGGTTAGTATCATTGGTTTAAAAAAAATTGTCACTCGGCCCATCCTCTTCCCCCCCTTTTCCTCATCTTTACAAAGTGGAGGAAAACATACAGGGTTTAGAATGGTGCAGAGCCTCAGAAACTCCTTGGACCTGAAAAGATACTTATACACACAAGTTATTAATGTGTCAATCATAAACAATACAACATTCGTGTCCATTGGTAAATTGTCAATGACATTCCTCATAACCGATAATAGCCAAACCCTCTACAACCCTTACTTTCACGTTTTTACTAAAATACAACACCCACAACACGACTGTCGTGGTAGGTTCAGACTTATTCTTGTTACCACATAGAACATGACACAACTAAAACTTTAGACAAACATTTTGATACAAATGTGGGGGAGATATTTCATAGTTCCTAAATCAAAAATTAAAATTAAAACCAACCAGATGGAATTCTGCCTTCACTCTTAGCAAAAAAAAAACTACATACAATGGGACAGACATGAGAGCATCTCAGAATATTGTATGGACCAGCCACACAAAGTTCTGGAATGGGCATCTGGATTTTAAGCACAGTTCCTCCTCTGAGAATCACAAAAGCATGTACTACACATCCATCATCCCACTCATCATTACAGATTTCTGAAGCCAAAACTGAACTACTTCCAAGATATTTTTTATTCTGGGGTCTACCACCAGACATCAAAAATACCCTCCACAGCTTTAAGGGGTCTCATGTCCGGAGCCCCAAACCCAGATCTCATGTGTAAGGCAGCTGTCTGACTGGTTTGGGGCCTCACCCAGGGCACCCATGCACTAATCCGATCAGTACTGCTAGTGACTTATTTTTACAGTACTGGCACCCAGCGTTTTCCGATTATTATACACGGCCTCCTGGTGTGCTAGCGTACTAATCCTCACATTTACTCTACTACCGGTTAAATGTGTTGTCAGACAAACTACAAAACACCATGAAATCCTCCACTATTCAAAACAAATATTATGGCTTCTCTCTGTACCTCGATATTACAATAATTTTAATGCCTCCCCAAAACAGTATTACAATATAAACCTTAAATTTACTTTAAAAATCAAAAAGATTTTGTCCTAATTCAAAAGACCCCAGGCCCCTCCCATCAACTTCCTGTTGCACACCTGAACAGGAAGAGGGGGGGGGAGGGGGAGTCTTGAATAGCGTCATATTTTGTCTATCAAGACATTAGAAAAAATCTATGGCTAGCATCAGCCAATAAAAATCCCCCTTGACTCATATATCCCCTGGGAAGTCAAACCACCAGTTTTAAAACCAGAATACCACACAACAGTGCAACAAAACTCCTGCAAAAAGACGGCTGAAAAAGGTCAATCAAAGCCCTTCCCTTCCACTGTAGGCCACAAACAATCAAAAATGACACACACCATTTTAAAAGTACGCCTCTATAAACACAAATAGCAATTCCATCCAACCACAGCGGACACAAAATGGCAGCCGGGCCAAACGAAAATCAAGACCTGGCCCATGGTGAAAAATGGCGCCATTAATTCAGTACAAGATTCAGCTCGGGGCTAAAATTATCAGAAACAAAAAAGCAGTTGCAGTAATCGCAAATCGGTCAACGGCAAAATGGTGGATGAGATCCGGACTACAGAAAAATGGCCGACATTAACAAATGAAAACCAACACACAAACTTTTTTCCTCCCTACAAACACTGACCATACACTTGAGACACCAATATTACCACTTATCCCTAGACAAACACAATTAGGGTCTATCCTAAAATATAGGCATATTCAACTAAACATAATTGTTGGAGTAACAGCGCTGTCTAAACTAGTGAAAAAATTAACACATATACTATTTAAGTAGTTAATGT
The DNA here is from genome assembly GCA_028564925.1 of Lithobates sylvaticus. Lineage (NCBI taxonomy): Eukaryota > Metazoa > Chordata > Amphibia > Anura > Ranidae > Lithobates > Lithobates sylvaticus. Next base: position 7,555 of record JAQSEC010001229.1, read on the forward strand.
GAAAACATTATTTTATGTCTTTTGTGAAAAAAAAAATATATAATGGATTCCTGCTGCAACCTTATGTGAGATACACACAAAAACACAAGAAAAAGAAACTGGCTGCGCTGGAATAATAGAAATCAATAAACACTCCTATTGTGTAGGCTAATACATTTAAACTGCCTTAGGGTATGATTTAAAAAAACTTTTGAAGCTATCTAAATTATGTACACTTTGTGACAAGTGTAATATATGTATGATCCAAAGTACAAATACTAATAACAGAAATACTATTAATAATATCAGAAATACATAATAGTGAATCCGAGTTCAAATATGATCGCATAGAGAACAACAGAGGTCCAACATGTGGACTAATAAAAATAAAAGCCCCCCCCCCCCCCCCTCATGTTCTCAGTTAGAGGCCTGAGGCCCCCACCCCCCCTCCTAGGGTGTGACAACTTCTATTGTGTCCCAACAATACATGGTCTACTGGCTAAGAAACAGGTTTTTCGACTTAAAAACCAAACTTTTTTTTTTTTTTTCCCAATCTCATTCAAATGGTCAACTGAAATTGCTCTTTTTTTTTTTTTTTTTTTTTTTTTGCCAAAGGCGCATATCCTTTTCCACTGTCTCCAAGATTTCAAATGGAGCCCTTCTATTCGCACGTACAATTTATTTCACTTATATACCCATTATTCAAAATCAGTCTCATCACAGTATTATTGCAGACAAAAGGTTATATATCTATAAACAGTGTTCAAAGAAGCTTGCTAGTTTTGAATGTTTCGCTCAAAACGTCAAAACTCCTCACACACGGGCAACATCTGTTAAAGCTGAATTTCTAGCTTAGTTAAAATCATTATAGATATAAAAATGATAAAGTGAATAACGCAATTAAACCTTTGTCTGTATAAGTATATAAACGTACGATAACCGTGCTAACAGGATAAACAATTACAATTTATTTATATGTCCAGAAAAATAATAAAGAAACATTTCAGATTACCCAACATAGTATAGAGATGTTATAAATGCCATGTTGCCAGTGTTTACAAAGATAGTTCTTAGGAGATATTTAAGGCCACATAATGGTTTACAACAAATATACACTGACCAACAAGGTTATCCAAAACATATTAAAGTCCTAGGGGAAAGAGGGGGAGAGAGGGGGAGGGAGAGAGAGGGGGAGAGAGAGGGGGAGAGAGAGAGGGGGAGAGAGGGGGAGAGAGAGGATACATTACATAATAACTCACATGTCCATAGCATCAGGCTAAGAGGGAGCTCCCAGCATCAACCCTTGGTATTTATGTTGTTCCAATAACCCACTCCTACCAAACAAACACCTCATTGGTTCAGAAGTGCATTGCCTGATTGGTTCCCTGCAGCCTAATGTTAGTTGGTTGAGTTGCCTAGGCAACGAAGCATGCTTCCCACACTAGCCTACCCCTCAGCCCTCTTTTGATAGAACATACATTAGCATATCAAAAGGTGAGCTACTAGGCAGATACCAGACTCCTCTTACTTAATGTTCTAATAAACCATACACATCCGATGGGACATGGCAATCCAATTCCATTTTAAATATTCAAACTCTCCACCACAACTCAAGGTGGGGGGTGGTTTGTCCTGGGAGTCTATACTAATGTGGGGGGGTGGTTTGTCCTGGGGGTCTATACTAATGTGGGGGTGGTTCGTCCTGGGGGGTCTATACTAATGTGGGGGGTTTCGTCCTGAAGGGTCTATACTAATGTGGGGGGGTGGTTTGTCCTGGGGTATGTCTATACTAATGTAGGGGGGGTTTGTCCTGAGGGGGTCTATACTAATGTGGTGGGGGTGGTTTGTCCTGGGGGTCTATACTAATGTGGGTGGGCAGGCTGGTTTGTCCTGGGCGGTCTATACTATGTAGGGGGGTTATGTCCTGGGGGGTCTATACTAAAGGGGGGGGGTTGTCCTGGGGGCTATACTAATGTGGGGGGGTCTGTACTAATGTGGGGGGGTTTGTCCTGGGGGGGCTATACTAATGTGGGGGTTTTGTCCTGGGGGGGCTATACTAATGGACGGGGGTGGTTCGTCCTGGGGGGGTCTGTACTAATGGAGGGGGGGTGGTTTGTCCTGGAGGGGTCTGTACTAATGGAGTGGGGGGTGGTGGGAGGGGGGGGGGGGGGGGGAGGGGTTTGTCCTGGAGGGGTCTGTACCAATGGAGGGGGGTGGTTTGTCCTAGGGGGGTCTGTATTAATGGAGGGGGGTGGTTTGTCCTGGGAAGGTCTATACTAATGGAGGGGGGTGATTTGTCCTGGGGGGTCTGTACTAATGGAGGGGGGTGGTTTGTCCTGGGGGGGGTCTAGACTAATGGAGGGGTGGTTTGTCCTGGAAGGTCTGTACTAATAGAGGGGGGTCTGTACTAATGGAGGGAGTGGTTTGTCCTAGGAGGGGTCTGTACAATGGAGGGGGAGTGGTTTGTCCTGGAGGGTCTGTACTAATGGAGGGGGGGGTTGTCCTAGGGGGTCTGTATTAATGGGAGGGGGGGATGGTTTGTCCTTAGGGGTCTGTACTAATGTAGGGGGGTGGTTTGTCCTGGGGGCTT
>JAQSEC010001321.1:0-14837 GCA_028564925.1 Lithobates sylvaticus
TGGACAACCTGACTAGGGATGAGCCGCACACCCCCCCCCCCCCCTCGGTTCGGTTCGCACCAGAACCTGCGAACGGACCGAAAGTTTGCACAAATGTTAGAACCCTAATAATTACAATGGACGCGAACGTTCGAAATCTAAAGTGCTATTTATAATGGCCAATATGCATGTTATTGTCCTAAAAAGGGTTTGGGGACCCGGGTCCTGCCCCAGGGGACATGTATCAATGCAAAAAGAAGTTTTAAAAACTGAGGTTTTTTCTGGAGCACTCATTTTAATGATGCATAAAGTGAAAAAAAAAAGGGTGTCTAAAGTATGCCTGTGAAGTTTCCCATGTTTAGAACTGTCCCTGCACAAAATGACATTTGTAAAGGAAAAAAAGCCATTTAACCACTTAAGCCCCGGACCAATTTGCAGCCTAAGGACCAGGCCCCTTTTTGCGATTCGGCACTGCGTCGCTTTAACTGACAATTGCGCGGTCGTGCGACGTGGCTCCCAAACAAAATTGGCGTCCTTTTTTTCCCCACAAATAAAGCTTTCTTTTGGTGGTATTTGATTACCTCTGCGGTTTTTATTTTTGCGCTATAAACAAAATAGAGTGACAATTTTGAAAAAAATGCAATATTTTTAACTTTTTGCTATAATAAATATCCCCAAAAAATATAAAAAAAAACATATTTTTTTTCCTCAGTTTAGGCCGATACATATTCTTCTGCCGCATACACACCGTCGGAATTTCCAATGGAAACAGTCCGATGGGAGCTTTTCATCGGATTTTCCGACCGCGTGTATGCCCATCGGTCTTTTTCTGTCGGAATTTCCGACGGACTTTGGATTTGAGAACCTTTTGTCCGACGAGAATTCTGACCATGTGTACGTGGCATTCTACATATTTTTGGTAAAAAAAATCGCAATTAGCGATTATTGATTGGTTTGTGCAAAAGTTATAGCGTTTACAAACTAGGGGATAGTTTTATAGCATTTTTATTAATATTTTTTTTGTTTTATTAGTAATAGCGGCGATCAGCAATTTTTATGGCGGACATTTTTGACACATTTTTGGGACCATTGTCCTTTATACAGCAATCAGTGCTATTTAAATGCACTGATTCCTGTGTAAATGACATGACTGAATATTAGGCAGATGCCTGTGTTGCACAAATCAACCACACAACACCAGCAATGAGGGGGTAGATTCAGGTGTATGCTGTGCAGTGTGCAGGAGGCACACTACACCCACTGTAACAGTGCTAGGTTAGGAAGCAAAGCAAAGCTGACACTGTCCCTGCCTATCCTGCTCTCTCCCTGAACACTACACTCACTGTAACAGAGCTATCTAAAGAAGTATAAAGCACAGCTGACACTGTCCCTGCCTATCCTGCTCTCTATGAACGCTGCACAACACTACACAAGGCCGCCGCACTGGCGGCCTTATATAGTGTGGGGCGTGTACTAAACCCCCCTGAGCTATAATTGGCCATAGGCATCCTGCCTGTGGCCAATTATGCCTCTCCTCGCTGCCGGCGCTGTGATTGGCCAAGCATGCGGGGTCACAGTGCATGCTTGGCCAATCATCAGCCAGCAATGCACTGCGACTGGCGCAGTGCATTGTGGGCCGTTCGTATCACACGAATTTGATGCGAACGGCCCACAAAGTTCTAGTTTCGATGAACGGACGAACGGCCGATGTTCGATTCGAACATGGGTTTGAATCGAACACCGGGCTCATCCCTAAACCTGACCACCCTGATGGTCAATGAAATGATGACCAGTATTTTAGACGATTCCCACTTTAAGTTTTTTAAAGTGTGGGCAGTGGGCACCCTGGTGGTTCTATGATTTTCCCACCCTGCTTCTGACCAGCCTTGTCAACTTTGATCGACTCTAGTGATACCTGAGCCTGCAAGAATGTTACCTACTTCCCTCTCCCTTCCCTCTCCTCCTCTTCCTTGTTCTATCTTAATTTTGTCGACAGGTCTCACCTACCATGATGCTCTACCTTTCATTCATATGTCTCTGGGTCATTAGACCCAGGCAGTCAAAACGGACCTGTGACTTGAACCACAAGGTTATTCAGTTGGTCTTGTATAATACAAACCACTGCTACTTTGTATAAGATCCCACTCTTATCTTTACAATATGCCTATCTGTCGTTTACCCCCTGCATGGGTGACTAATTGTTTTGTTAAAACAGAAACTGACAAACATATTTCAGCAAATTAATTTTTTTTTTTATAATTTTCTACCAACCCTGAGAATTCCGTTTTTGCACATGGCCAGTACATCCCAAGGTTATTGTAAAAAACAACATTAATCTTTGCATGTTAAGAGGCCACCAAGAGAATAAAACAGGCCAAAATTCAAATCTGCTTTTTGGTAAAACAAGTCTAAAGATCTGGCATTTGGACAGGTAGGAAATGCAGACCTCCTTGGGGCAAAATAGACAGGCTTTCATAGTTGAACTATATTTATGATTCATTACCTAAACAGGTGGATTTTGAAATAACATTTTCATTTTTTTGTTTCCTCATTTTTTTGTTTTTCTCTTGACATCCCTTTCTTTTCTTTCCAGCCATGCAGCCTGATCTCGGTGTTTGTGACGGACTCTGCGTTGTGTTTGAAATGTGATATGTGTTTTGAAGTGACTGAGAATTCTATATTTGTGTGTGTGTGTGTGAACTGTAAAGCTACACCGGGCATGGATGTAATTATAAAAATGTGTGCGGCCCTCTAAACTGCCTCCCTGAGGAAGTGATTTAAGACACAATGAAAACATGGGACTTCAACAATACTTTCTGTGCAGCTTGTAGAAAGTTATGCTATTGTAACCTGCCTTTGTTCTGTGTCCATTGATGAGGAGCAGTCACACTGTCTAACAGTATTATAGAGATATGTAACCCACACAACGGGAATACCTAATACCTCCACCGCTGACCTCCTGCCCTCACTACAGAAATGTCATGAAAATTCCTTATGGTATATTGAAAAAAGATTTTTTTAAATATAATTATTTTTTTTTAGAAATAATAGAAAGGAATTATTTCTACCTAAATTTACATTTTATGAAGGAAATATAATTTGAGAAATATCTAGGCTACCATTGCTAATCCTTCAATAACAGTTTTCCCAATATATCACTTGCTTTTCATATTTATAAGTAATGCCCCCCGATTTGTCAGTCCAAGGTGTTTCCAATTGATGTATTCCTTGTATGAACAAATTGGATCACTTTTTTTTACTATTAATATTATACAGGATTTATATAGAGCCCAAAGTTTACACATAATTTTTCAAAATAAAGGGATCAACTGTGGGTTTTGGGTTCTGAGGATGCAAGTTTTTAATAAGTTCAATTTTATTTTGTCTTTTGGTTAAATTACCGTATTTATCGGCGTATAACACGCACTTTTCCCCCCTTAAAATGTTATACGCCGATACCCCCCAAAAAGAGTGACAAATTCACGATCGGCGCCAAAAAATAGCGAGCAGTGCCGAAAAATAGCGAGCGCCGCCGAAAAAGACCGAAGCGCCGCCGGAAAAGACAGAGCCGACTGTTCGGCTCCGCTCGTAGTCACGCCTCCCTGCGCTCGCTCCCGAAACAGCAGGGAGGCGGGACCACGAGCGGAGCTGAACAGTCGGCTCGGTCTTTTCCGGCAGCGCTTCGGTCTTTTTTCGGGGGGGGGTTGGGTCTTTTTCGGTGGTGCACGTTCGGTCTGTCTCGGCGGCGGGAAATTTAAACATGGGAAAGGCTGAAAATGATGCTGGCAAGCTACAAATGACACTGGGCAAGCTGCAAATGACACTGGGCAAGGCTGCAAATGACGCTGGGCAAGGCTGCAAATGACGCTGGGCAAGGCTGCAAATGACGCTGGGCAAGGCTGCAAATGACGCTGGGCAAGGCTGCAAATGACGCTGGGCAAGGCTGCAAATGACGCTGGGCAGGCTGCAAATGACACTGGGCAAGGCTGCAAATGACGCTGGGCAGGCTGCAAATGACGCTGGGCAAGCTGCAAATGACACTGGGCAAGGCTGCAAATGACGCTGGGCAGGCTGCAAATGATGCTGGGCAGGCTACAAATGACGCTGGGCAAGCTGCAAATGACGCTGGGCAAGCTGCAAATGACGCTGGGCAAGCTGCAAATGACGCTTAAATGTAAGGTTTTTTTTCCCCTAAACTTCCCTCCTAAAACTTTTTTTTCTTAAAATGCCATCCTAAACTTGGGATGGGTGTTATACGCCGGTGCGTGTTATACGCCGATAAATATGGTAAATTTAATTCTTATATGTGTATTTCACAAAAATTGCCAGAACTGCCAAAAGCTTTAGTAGGGAAGATCTATATAAAAGAATTGGAAGTGGAAAACGGTATGCTGAATTCCAATAAACAAAACGACCTGCCAATTCAGATGCTCCACCTTACTGTTACATTACAAACTTGATTTAGTCTGCGGTCATTTTACTGGGCCGTTACCAGCTTTGTAAACCAACATTCAGTGTTAGGGCATTATCACACTGGTTCGCTTTGAAACTGTTATTAAAACACGTGTTTAAAATGTGTTAATGGAGCCCTTTTGCAGCACTTTTGGTGCGGTTCTTAACCACTTGCCCAATGATCACTTAAACCCCCTTCCTAACCAGGCCAATTTTCAGCTTTCAGTGCTGTCACACTTTGAATGACAATTACTCAGTCATGCAACACTGTACCCATATGAATTTCTTGTTCTTTTTTTCATACAAATAGAGCTTTCTTTTTGCACTATAAATAAAAAAAAAGACAGAAAATCTTGTTTAAAAATGCATTTTTCTTCATTTCTGTTATAAAATTTAGCAAATTAGTAATTTTTCTTCATACATTTTGGCCAAAATTTATACTGCTACATATCTTTGGTAAAAATAACCTAAATCAATATTTTTTCATATTTTTTGGTCTTTGTGAACGTTTTAGAGTCTACAAGCTATAGTGCCACTGCCAATCATTGAAAACTGATCAAACCTGATGTACTGACGGCCTATCTCATTTCTTGAGACACTAATGCCATGTACACACGGTCATATTTTCCGACGGGCAATGTTCGATGGGAGCTCGTTATCTTAAATTCCGACCGTGTGTAGGCTCCATCGGACATTTTTCGCCAGAATTTCCGACAAACAAAATTTGAGATCTGGATCTCAAATTTTCCGACAACAAAATCCGTTGTCGTAAATTCCGATTGAGTGTACACAATTCCGACGCACAAAGTTCCAAGCATGCTCGTAATCAAGCAGAAGAGCCACACTGGCTATTGAACTTAATTTTTCTCGGCTCGTCGTACGTGTTGTTTGTCACCGCGTTCTTTGTAAAAAGACATTCCAAGGTATTTAGTAAGAGGCATGGTGAGTTTTTTCACGGTTTAATTTTTTTCCCACAATTCTTTGCAAAATTTTGATTTTTTTTTTCCCCAAAATTGGCATACTACCAGGTTATGTCTCTCACATGTCATATTCATACTTACAACTACCCCCCAAAACACATTCTGCTACTCCTCGTTTACACAGCCTTGCCACATACAGAGGCCCAACAGGCAGGGAGCACCATCAAGCGTTCTAGAGACATACTGTAAATTACACATATCATTTCCTGACAACCTATCACAATTTTGAAGGCCTTGGTGCACCAGGACAATGGAAACGCCCACAAAATGACCCAATTTTGGAAAGAAAACACCCCAACATATATTCTATGAGGCACAATGAGTCTTTTTGAACATGTAATTTTTTTCCACAAGTTTTTGGAAAATGTAGAAAGAAAATGAAAATGATGGGCACTCATGCAGATCCACTGATAGGGTGGCACAGAGGAGCACTTACTGATGGGCACTGTATTGGCACTAAAGGGAACTTTAGTCGCACTGATGGGGCACTGTAGAGCACAGATGTGGCTCTGATGTAGCACAGATGTAGCACTCTAGGGCACTGATGTGGCACTGTAGAGCACTGTAGGGCACTGATGTGGCACTGTAGAGCACTGATGTGGCACTGTAAAGCACAAATGTGCACTGATGGGGCACTGATGGGGCACAGAAGACACACAGATGTGCACTGAAGGGGCACTGTAGAGAACTGTTGGGCACAGATGGGGCACTGATGTGGCACAGATGTGCACTGATGGAAAACTGTAGAGCACTGCTGTGGCACTGATGGAGCACAGATGTGCACTGATGAGGCACTGCTGGGCACTGCCGAGCACTGATGTGGCACTGATGGGGACTGATGTGGCACTGTAGAGCACAGATGTGCACTGATGGGGCACTGATGGGGCACAGAAGACGCACAGATGTGCACTGATGGGGCACAGACTTGGCACTGCTGGGGCACAGATGTGCACTGATGGGACACATATGGGGCACAGATGTGCACTGCTGGGGCACATTTGGGCACTGATGGGGCACTGCTGGGCACTTGGAATGTATAACAAAAAAGCACAGCAGCTCCAGACACTGTCTCGGGTCCTCATTGGATAGATTGATAGCAGCAGGAGCAATTGGTTCACACTGCTGTCAATCAAATCCAGTGACACGAAGTTGGGGGCAGGGCCGAGTCCTGCTGTCTGTATAAATGGACGCAGGAGCAGGATTTGGGAGCGTGCCCGCATGAATGGCCCCATGGAAAGCGGCTCTCCATGGGGGCACTCGAGAAAAGGAAAAGCCAGGAGGGCCGCCGGGGGACCCCAGAAAAAGAGGATCAGGGCTGCTCTGTGCAAAACCATTGCACAGAGCAGGTAAGTATGAAATTATTTAAAAAAAAGCTTTACAATCCCTTTAACTACTTGCCGACCAGCCACTGTCATTGTACTGCGGCAGGTCGGCTTGTTCCCGTGAATCGCCGTCATTGTACATCGGCTCGGGAACTGTAGCTTGTGGGTGCATGCGCCTACTGGCCAGCGGGGGAGCCCATCAGCAAGTGGGGCGGACTCAATGTCCTCCGGCCACCCGCGATCGTTCCCCGCAGTGACATAATAGGGATCTGCCTGTGTAAAAAATCTCTGTTCTGAGAGGGGAGATCACACAAATCCTGTCTTTCTGCTATGCAGGAAGATGGATCTATGTGTTTCCCCAGACAGCCCATCCCCCATACAGTTAGAACACACCTGCAGGGAACACATTTAACCCCTTGATCACCCCTGATGTTAACCCCTTCCCTGCAAGTGTAATTAGTACAATAACAGTGCATATTTTTAGCACTGATTACTGTAATAATGTCACTGGTTCCCAAAAAAGTGTCAAATTTGTCGGTTAGGTATCCAATCTGTCCGCCACAATGTTGCAGTCCCGCTAAAAATAGCAGATCACCGCCATTACTAAAAAAAATATTAATAATAATAAATATATTCCCTACCTTGTTGACCCTATAACTTTTGCGCAAACCAATCAATATATGCTTATTGCGATTTTTTACCAAAAATATGTGGAAGAATATATATCGGCCTAAACTGAGGAAGAAATTTATTTTTGTACATTTTTTGGGGGGATATTTGTTATAGCAAAAAAGTAAAAAGATTCTGCTTTTTTTTCAAAATTGTATTTTTTTTTTTGTTTATAGTGCAAAAAATAAAAACTGCAGAGGTGATCAAATTCGACTGCACAATTGTCAGTTAAAGAGGAAGTAAACCCCCCCAAACCACTTTGGCCTACAGGTAAGCCTAGATTAAGGCTTACCTGTAGGTCCAATAAATATCTCCTAAACCTACATGGTTTAGGAGATATTTATAAAAAAAGAGGCATCGCTGCCTATGGCGCATGGGCCGTAGACAGCAGTGCGCAGGCGCACTGCGCATGGCAAGTTCACGGCGATATGCCATTTTCCTGCACATGCGCGGGAGTGACGACATCGCCGCTCCAGCGAATCACAGCGCTGGATCGGCGAGACCCGGAAGTCACTCCTGTATCGATGGCGGCGGAGGAGGATGTGGACGAGGGGCGCTTCGGGGGCTTCGTTCTCAGGTAAGTTATTCATAATGAGCTAGTATGCTATGCATACTAGCTCATTATGTCTTTGCCTTGCAGGTTCCGTTTTTTATTTTTTTTGTGAGGAGGGTTTACTTCCTCTTTAAAGCGAAGCAGTGCCGTATCGCAAAAAATGGCCTGGTCATTAAGGAGAAAATCTTTCAGTCCTTAAGTGCTTAAGCCAGCTGACAGGGGTGACAACGGTGTCATTATGGATTAAGCTAAATATGAACAAATGTGTGAAATGATTCTAAAAAATAAAGAATAGTAGGGAATATCAAAAGAATCTTTTTGCATTATGGACTTTGTGCTTGAAAAATATTGATGCATCTTTTTCTAAGGTGTCTAATACCCACTTACCAGCATTTTATACCTGGCTGTGGGTCTCTGACTAAAAGGATTAGTCAATATGTTGTCTTTTTTTATAAAAAACATGTGCTTACATTGCCTTCTTAAGTTCAAGACACCCCACACCTTCTACATGTGAAGTAATCATTCCACTTGAGACTAGCTTGGTCTACTTGGATGTTGAGTCATTATATATGAGTATTCCCCATGGGAGAGGGCTACAACATGGCAGATCTTTTCTTAGTGAGTCTGATATATTTCAGGAGGAACAGTGTGATATATCTCAGGAGCATCTTTTTTTTTACTATACCATCATAATATATTTGTGTTCTCCAGGACCCACTACCTACAGGTACAGGGTACAGCAATGGGCACTACATGTGTGCCCCTTCCTATGCAGTCCTGTACCTGGTTGGATGGAAGGGAGAGTTATTTGGAATGATGGATTGCTCATCAATTATTCTACTGGACAGGCTGCTGGATTGTTGAAGGGATTTGTAGGGATTTATGAGGATAATCTGAAGCTCACATTGTCATTTCAGTCTATGCATTTGACCTTAAATGTAAACGTGATCAAAAAACAATATGGATCTATTTCAGTCTCATTATTTTGCAAACCTACAGCAGACAATGTACTGTTACATGCTGAGAGCTTTCATTCCCTGAATTTGATCAAGGGCATTACTGTTGGTCATGATCAATACCAGTTGATCTCTAGGAACTTCTGTAGGGATAGTGTTTTTGAGGAAGAAGCTAAAAAAAGTATGATTAGGGTTTAGGGCAAGAGGGTATAAGGATACATTCTTGAGGAAAACATATCTTGAAAAAGCACTTAGACAGGGACAGCCCTTACATGTAAATAGAACTAAACAAGATAAAGCCTCATTTCAATATGGTACCAAGTATACAGAACAATCTTAAAAAGTAATACGAATCTTAGGTCAACATTAGCATTGGCTACAAGAGGATTCTATTATATCCAAACTAGTAATATCTATATCATCTATTGCATATACATTTCCAAAATCTATAAGGGACCAGTTGGTTCAGAGCCATTTTTCTAAAACTTGCTTGCCACATTGTTGTACAGAAGGCACTTGCCAATGTGGCTTTTTAGCCACTTGTAAATATATTATCAATGGTAAACAACTGCAATTACCTAATGGAAAAACTTTGTTCTCCCAACAATTTGCTAACTGCAACATGGAGGGATTGTATATCTCCTGACCAAGTACAACATAGCTACATTTCTGTGCTGCCCAGCTATACACTCCCACCCTTACCTTTCCCAGTAATGGAGACCACACCGTGCTGGAGTGTAAAATAGGCCATAGCAGCCCCTTTATTAAATAACAAAATATATAAATAACTTTATAAATAACTTTTATAAACCAATAAACAACAAATACACAACATCAAGAAAACGTGACGTAGGCCTACAGTAGGACATTACCCCCCCCCACCCAAATTACCATAATAAACAGCTCGTGCACTGCGGTCATCTCAACTGTAACTAGGCCTCAAGCTGACATACTAGCTCAGAGACAAAACTATTCCCGCAGTGCAGTCATCCACCATATACGCTACATCACTTATAGGGAATATACCAAACGGGCCCATATCTCCAATGGGTCCCGCATCAAGTTTTCTGTGGGGAGGGGGTTTCTTCTCTATGCCTACGTCACCCAACATCCGCCAATGCTACGACGTCCAGTGTACCTGTAATCAAATTATTAGAAACCTGTGAAGAGAATTAAAACAATGGAGGGAGGGCGGGAACTTTCCACCTCACAGACTGACTCTGGGGAGGATTGTTCCTCCCTTTCCTGTTGCCCAGCTCCACCCCCTAGCTAATTCTTAAACGGCCATGCACCTTAATGGCATGTTAGACTTTATTCATGCCAGCCCTGCGCTGATCACTTTGTTCATAGCTTCGGGCTGTTCTTTCTCTGTAGTTAGTGGCTTTTATGTTGGTAAGGTGCATCTTTCTGACCATGTCTTAGATATATTCTTAATCCATAGCCTGAAACTCCCCATCCTCCGGGTTCTAGTCAGGGTCCATAAATGAAAGAGTGATTTTGATAAGCAGATACTGAGGCTGGAGAGCTGGGTGTTTAGGGTTTTTTGTACCTTTCTGAGAGTTTGGTTCCAGTTCTATATACGTTTATTTTTGTGTGTGTGTTTTTCTTTTATTCCTATGACTGTGCCCTAACGGACACTGATCTTTATATCTTGTGATCAGTTGTTCAGTTTATAATGTATTATCTGCCCACATATTATGTGAGCACATCGGAATGCCATATGCGCCACATTTGTTGGTGTCATGTGGTGTCATGTGGGTCCCCTACATTATGATATCATACACTCAGCGCATAGCCTTGTGGTAAAAGCATTTCCACATCGCTCCTGTTTGGCTGTTCTGTTGGGTTTATGATTTTTCGCCTAGACATGGTGGATGTACAGTATGTGCAATGAGAGATTGGTAAACAGACTTATTGAAGTGTTCTTCATGATCATGACTATCATACTAATATAATATACATTATTTGTGCATGTTATATATGGCTGCATTCTTAGCCTGATGTATACAGCCTGATGCTGTATATTACTGTAGTGACCATAACCCCTAGGGGCAGCCTTGACTTTTCTGGGCTTACCAATTACCTCCTCGTAGCTCGTCCTTCGATGTCTATGGTTCCACGGATTAGTACCCAGCAACTTCAGAAGCTGACACACAAAGTCCTTTTGAGGATTTTTATTTTGCAGGGGTAACAACCAACAGTAACACAGTCTCAGGTGAGAATAGAGGTCATGGGTGATAAAACCCAGGCACTTTGAACTGCTGACATCCACTGAATGTCTCTAGTTAGCCCAGAGAGTAGCCACTCGCAACTGGGCACTTCACTGCTGGATAAACCTCTAGCCAGAGTTCTAGCAGCCAGCATGTGATCCAGAAACTTTGCAAAGTCTCTGCCACAGACTAGATTGTAACTGAAGATAATTAGGAACCTTTCTCACAGTACCTGGATCTCTCAGCCTTCTTGGCGATACTGTGGGAAGTGTGGATTCTTTAGTGTCCATACAACTCAGCTCCCAGGCTCTTACCGAGCAGTTAGCTTCTTGGCCCTCCTCTGAAGAGTCCTCTCCTGGTCGCTTGTACGAGTTGCTGTGTCCCTCCAATACCGAGAGCACACCGGGACGCCTTTGAATCCTCTTTCAGTTACTGGGCCTCGAACTAGCCAGTTCCGAGGCCCGGGAATGGACGGATCCCCACCCCAGACCATGAGGGCCTCTGGGGGTGGTCAGGGTGACCATGCTTGCGGGGACGGCAGACGCTCCTGGGTCCGGGACCCCTCACGCGCTGACCCAGACCGGATTCCCCTTCCCAGACTACTCAGCGGAGCCAGACGCGCCCACTGATTGGCTCCGGGAAAGATGGGTACCTACACGTCCAACCAGGCTTGGTTCTCAGCCTGTCACAGGTGCCTCACTGCATCCTATGACCAGGCAGAACTTCAGTACAGCCCAGCCAAACTGATGCCAAAGTAGAACCTGTACAATTAACCCCCAGAACTCTGTTACAGTTCTGGGAAAAACTAAATTTACATTGATAGCGCACACTTTAATAAAGTGTGGGCGCTACATTACAATGGGTTTAGAAAAGTGTTCCTTAGTTATTTGGATACTGCTGAATTGTGTGTACAGTATATTGTCAGAGGTACTCACCCGGGCCGATATGCTGAGAGCTGCTCCCCTTGCGACTAAGCGCACGATGCCTCTGGAGTGGGTACAGAGGACACCGGGCTCAAAGATGCACGGGTTGCCAGCAGGAGTGTAGCAGGTGGTGTGCAGTAGCGTCGTTGACCAGGAGAGGCTGAAGCTGCACTGGGAGTAGACACCTGGCAGAGCTGTGATCAGGTAGAGGTTGCAGAGGTACCCAAGCATATACTGAAGGAGGACCCTCGGGAGCATGAGAGAACTACAAGTCCAGAACACTGAGTGGGAGATAGTCCAGCAAGCAGGCCGAGGGTCAAACACAGGCAACCAGGCAATAGAAGTATCCAAAGGCAAGCCAGGGGTCAAACACAGGTAGGTAACTCAGAGAATGTCCAGGAGGCAAGCCAGGGGTCAAGCACAGGTAATCAGGCAGAAGAGGTGTCCAAAGGCAAGCCAGGGGTCAAACACAGGTAAGTAACTCAGAGAATGTCCAGTAGGCAAGCCGGGGGTCAAGCACAGGTAATCAGGCAGTAGAGGTGTCCAAAAGGCAAGCCAGGGGTCAAACACAGGTAAGTAACTCAGAGAATGTCCAGTAGGCAGGCCGAGGGTCAAGCACAGGTAATCAGGCAGAAGAGGTATCCAGGAAGCAAGCCAGAGGTCAAACACAGGTAAGTAACTCACGCAGGATCCAGTAGACAGGCCGAGGGTCAAGCACAGGTAATCAAGCAGTAGAGGAATCCAGGAAGCAAGCCAGAGGTTCAAACACAGGTGAGTAGCGGCAGCGGTAGTCAGACGGATTCCGGGTCGGCACTGGTAGTCAGGTAGATGCAAGGTACAGGGTACCGGGTACAGGATACAGGATACAGGATACAGGATACTGGACTGGAAACAGGACTCAAAAGAGACAACAAACCAGCAATTTGAAAGCGGACAGGGAAGGCCTTTTATAGGCCAGGTAAATGGTCAGGTGGGATACCCGGACGAGTGCGCATGCGCACTCGTCTTCTGTCAGCGCCGCGCACAGCGGTGAGGCGTACAGGCTGGGTTGTGACAGATACCCGAGTGCCGCGGACCCGCGCATGCGCACCCGTTACCCGGCGTTCCTGTAACCTTCGTTGCGCCGCTCTACCGCGCGTGCGCAACCCTGGAAACCGGCGGAGAGGCCTGGTATTTCCCTGACAGTGCCCCCCTCCTAAGGGCAGCCTCCGGATGCCCACTTCAGGATGTCTTTGGTGATATTCTCGGATTAAGCGAGGGGCATGAATGTTTTCGCATGGCTCCCAGGAGCAGTCTTCTGGGGGATACCCTTTCCATTTAACAAGATATTGAACCTGACCTCTTCTTCTTCGGAGATCCAGAATTTTCTCAACCTCGAATTCTTCCTCTCCTTGGATGGTGATGGGAGGAGGAAGTGGCGTCTGCCTATCAGGGAAAGAATTGGCAATTACGGGTTTCAGCAAAGAGGCATGAAAAACTGGATGAATCCTATAGGAACTGGGGAGATCTAGTTCAAAGGCCACTGGATTGATCACTCTCTTGACCTCAAAGGGGCCGATGAACCTGGGACCCAATTTCCGAGAAGGACAAGGGAGTTTTAAATTAGCGGTTGATAACCAAACTTTCTCACCAATCTGGAAAGGCGGGCATTCCTTCCTGCCCCGGTTGTACTGTACCTCATAACCCTTCTGTGCTTCCTTCATGGCCTGTTGGATCCGGAGGAAGTTGTCTTGGATACTTTTGACTAGGTCCTGTGCAGCTGGAGTAGGGACATCTGGAATGGAATCTGGAAGAAAAGAAGGGTGATAACCGTAGTTTGCCCAGAAGGGCGTCTGATTAATGGCAGAATGCAAAGAATTATTATAGGCAAACTCTGCGTAGGGTAGTAAGCCTGACCAGTCATCTTGGGAGTAAGAACAAAAACACCTCAGGTATTGCTCGAGGGTCTGATTAGTGCGTTCAGTTTGACCGTTGGATTGGGGGTGGTATGCTGAAGACATGGAAGTCCTGATTTCAAGGGATTTGCAGAGGTCTCTCCAGAACCTGGAGGTGAACTGTACCCCTCGGTCTGAGGTGATGTTAGCTGGAACTCCGTGTAACCTTATAATCTCTCTGATGAAGATGTCAGTGGTAGCAGAAGCCGAGGGGGTACCTTTCATGGGTAGGAAGTGAGCCATCTTTGAGAGACGGTCAATGACAACCAGAATCGTGGTAAAGGAATCTGAGGAGGGTAAGTCCACGATGAAGTCCATGGAAATCTCCTTCCATGGACGTTCCGGAACAGATAATGGACGTAACAGACCCCAGGACTTAGTGTTGGACCCCTTGTTCCTTTGACAAGTGTTGCAAGAGAGAACGTATTCCTGACAGTCCTTCCTCCAGCCCGGCCACCAGTAAGATCGACCTACCAAGTCCACGGTTTTCTGTACTCCAAAGTGGCCGGACATCTTGTGGTCATGAAGGGTCTGCAGGACTTGGAGTCTGACAGGAGGAGGAACAAAGATTCGGGCATGGGCCCAGAGCAGATCCTGCTTCCTTTCAAGAAAAGGTAATGTGGGAGATGAGAACTGGTTGGAAGCCTGTTTGAGGGCTGTGGTCAAGTCAGGCTGAATGGCATGGAGGAAATTGTGGGCGGACAGGATAGTAGCAGGTTCTTTAGAGGATTCAGTGTCCAGAAACATACGGGATAAAGCATCTGCCTTGCCATTCTTGGAGCCAGGACGGTAAGTGATGTGGAAATTAAATCGGGAGAAGAACAAGGCCCAGCGGGCCTGCCTGGGTCTAAGGCGTTTT
>JAQSEC010003268.1:0-10162 GCA_028564925.1 Lithobates sylvaticus
TTTAAATTTTTAAAACTACTCCACAGTGATTTTTTTAAAATTTTCCAAAAATGTCAATTTTTTCCATTAAAAGAAAACAGGGAAGCCCCACTTTTTTTCTCATGGCTTTACAATTTCCATAAATTTTACATCTCCAGTCTCTACTCTCTCATATAGCAAACAGAGTGGCGAGCTGACCCTGGGGAGGAGGAGAGAGCTGAGAGAAGGTGTGAGCTGTACTCTTTTCCAGGTCCTCCCAAGGCCTGAAGTTGGCAGTGCACCTGGGTTAACTCCATGAGATTAGCATGACAGTCATACATTTTCAGGAGTTAACTAGTAACTGAATTGCAAAACTATTACAAACTGATCTCTTTACTCCATAACAACCTTTCCCTTCTCCCTGCCACATTACTGTCACTGCTGCTGTAGGTAGTTCTCTTGGTTTAGGAAAGTGTCTATGGGAATGTTTGACCATTTTTTCTAGAAGCGCATTTGTGCAGCCAGGCATTGATGTTGGACTAATTAATCCCAAAGGTGTTCTATCATGTTGAGGCCAGGACTCTATGCAGGCCAGTCAAGTTCCTCCACCCCAAACTCGCTCATTCATGTCTTTATGGACCTTAATTTGTGCACTTGTGTGCAGTCATGTTGAAACAAGAATGGACCCCCCCTATAAACTAATCTCACAAACCTGGAAGCATGAAATTGTCCAAAATGTCTTGGTATGCTAATGCCCCATACACACGGTCGGATTTTCCGACGGAAAATGTCCTATCGGACCATGTTGTTGGAGATTCCGACCGCATGTGGGCTCCATCGGACTTTTTCCGTCTGAATTTCCGACGGAAAAAGTTTAAGATCCTACTCTCAAATTTTCCGACAACAAAGTCCTATCAGATTTTTTCCGATCGTGTGTAGCGAATTCCGACGGACAAAGTGCCACGCATGCTCAGATCACATTACAAGACCAAAGCTATTGGCTACTAGCCTCTACGTAGTTCCGTCGTACGCAACGAACGTCACCACGTTCAGGATGATCGGATTTTCCGACAACTTTGTCCGACCGTGTGTATGCAACACCAGTGTCGGACAAAATCCGTCTGAAAAAATCAGACGGATTTTGTGCAGCTCAATGCTTTGGGCCCCACAACAAAGATTGGGCCCAGGGCAGGTGCCCCATTTCCCCTGCGTTAATGACGGCCCTGATTGAAATGTTCTTACCTTGTACAGTCCTTGTTATTTCATTTGTAATAAACAAAATGTTAAAAATACTTTTATATGCACTGCATTTCACTTTCCCAGTGTAACAAAATGACTTTAAATTTTTAAAACTACTCCACAGTGATTTTTTTAAAATTTTCCAAAAATGTCAATTTTTTTCCATTAAATAAAACAGGGAAGCCCCACTTTTTTTCTCATGGCTTTACAATTTCCATAAATTTTACATCTCCAGTCTCTACTCTCTCATATAGCAAACAGAGTGGCGAGCTGACCCCGGGGAGGAGGAGAGAGCTGAGAGAAGGTGTGAGCTGTACTCTTTTCCAGGTCCTCCCAAGGCCTGAAGTTGGCAGTGCACCTGGGTTAACTCCATGAGATTAGCATGACAGTCATGCATTTTCAGGAGTTAACTAGTAACTGAATTGCGTGTGTACGGGGCATAAGAGTTTCGTTCACTGGAACTAAGGGCCAAGCCCAACCCTTGAAAAACAACCTCAGACCATACTCCCCACTCCACCAAATAATTTGGACTAGTGCACCAAGCAAGGTCCATAAAGACATGGATGAGTATGTTTGGGGTGGAGGAACTTGACTAGCCTGTACATGGTCCTGGCATCAACCTGATAGAACACCTTTGGGATGAATTAGAGTGGAGAATGCAAGCCAGGCCTTCTCGTCCAACATCAGTGCTTGAATTCACAAATGCGCTTCTTGAAGAATGGTCAAACATTCCCATAGACACACTCCTAAACCTTATGTACAGCCTTCTCAGAAAAGTTGAAGCTCTTAAAGCTGCAAAGGATGGGCCAACTCAATATTGAACCCTATGGACCAAGACTGGGATGCCATTAAATTTTATGTGCGTGTAAAGGCAGGCACCCCAATAATTTTTGTAATGTAATATAAATATATATATATATATATATATATATATATATATATATATATATATATATATATATTTATGTTATTTTTGGCACAATAAAATTAACCAGAATTGTGCCATATATGTGAGCTGGCTTAACCTTTTTGAAGTGAAAGTTCACATTAAAAAAATTAATTTTCTAGCAGGTTGGCTTTTTTGTAGAAGGAGCATACTATGTCTCTTCTGCAATAAATGCTTCTTAACTGCCTACTCACAAACTGCTTTAGATTGTACACTGAGCTGTTCATGCAGTTTATGTCATCCTAAGCCAGCCAGCTAAGATGGTTGAAAATGGCAAACCTGAAAAAGGAATCGATGGGAGCTTGCATCACTGGAAAACAGTAAATTTAATTTGAGGTATGCACTGACCTCTATATCTTAAGCCCCATACACACGGTCGGACTTTTTCATCAATTTGGTCCGATCGGACAAGGTTGTTGAAAAATCAGACCGTGTGTATGCACCATCGGACAGTGTTCGTCGGTTTGTCCGTCGGACAAAGTCTTATCTCCTGCTGGAAAGATTTCCCGTCAACCCGGTCCGATCACACCAAATCCGAGCGTGTGTACGCTTGTCCGACGGACAAAGTGCTACGCATGCTCAGAAGAAATTCTGTGACGGAAGCGCTCGGTCAGGTAAAACTACCTTTCCTAATCGACACAGCACATTCGTCACGCTGCAATGTTAAAATGTCTTTAATGCAGCGCATTCTCTTTTTCTTTACAATGCAACAAGAATGACATGTTTTAGCTGCTCCTATTCACCCGCACTTCTCACAAACTTACTTCTTTATTACTTTGCAGCATTTATACACTACATGTTTATTTTTACTCTGAACGGAAAAGAATCTTTGTTATTTTTTTACCATGATTTGTCTTTTTTTTTTTTTTTTTTGGGGAATACATATTTGAATGTTTTTTTTTTTTTTTTTTTGGAGGGGGGTTGTGTGTCTCAAATTACCAAAAACACATTATTAACATTTGTATTTCTTGCTTAAATTTACTAGGAGGTTGTTTGTTGTTGTTGCCCCTTGTTAATTCTACTTTAGGATTAGTGAAATGTACCAGCCTACTCAAAGAAAAACTGTCATTGTAGCAAAGTAAAACACAATAGTCAATGATTATTTCAAATCAAAAAAACCTTTATTTAGGTCACACCAACAAACCAAAGAGGAACGCAGCCATGGTGAAACTTGGGGAATTTGCAAAGTCTTGGCCCCCCACGGCAACCATCATTGTCCAAGCGTAGAAAATTGGGGGCCTGAGGAGTACGTATATTAAGGGGAGTGCAATCTGGTCGTGAAGTCCAAAGTATCCGGAACTGCAGCAGATGCCATCTAGGTCCCCAGGCTCTGGTACTACAAGAGGCTCCATCTTCTCTCA
The DNA here is from genome assembly GCA_028564925.1 of Lithobates sylvaticus. NCBI lineage: Eukaryota > Metazoa > Chordata > Amphibia > Anura > Ranidae > Lithobates > Lithobates sylvaticus. Next base: position 3,505 of record JAQSEC010003268.1, read on the forward strand.
CACCAGACTGATTGCAGGTCGTCACTCTCAGGTCTTCCTTCCACGCTTCCTTCCACGCTGTGGCTGTCGTGCTGGTGGGGTGGCAGAAGGAGGAGGAGGAGGAGGAGGAGGCGGAGCATGGTAACTATGGCAAACATGTGTGACTGGGTCATCTCCCCAGCCCTACCCTTATTTAGGACATGGAGGATGAGCCCCTCACACATGTTGCGTTGCCCCACCTCCATACCCATCATTTTTGTGACAACCACCGAGCCAAAGGTCTCCTCGTCGGCGGGGTGTGGCATGTAGGGAGTCTGAAGCCTCTCTGATCATCCGGAGCGCTGACTGTGCCGCATAACCCCCCCTTCTCGCCCTTTTGTACGGAGGGCGGAGGGGAGGGGTTTGGGTGTCAGTCAGGCTCCGAGGCCTAGCCCCCTCTTGGCTGCCACTACCCAGCTGGTGGCTGCCACTAACCCCTGCCTCCTCCTGACTGCCACCTTCCACAGCCACCTCCTGGCTGAGGTCTTCCTGTGTAGGAAAAAGGGACATAGTTTCAGTTATTTGTTCATCAAACACACACAATTCTCATCTAGTGACTGGTGCAAAATGTTTACAAATAGAAAACCATACAATTCTCAGCCCAGCAGTTTAGATTCTGGCCCCAAATGTCTCCCACACCACTGTCTGTTGATATGTCAAACACGTTAGGAACTAAGCAATTGGCGATCCTGAATTAAGTGAACATCATTCATTATTCCCATAAATGGTAACAAAACTACTATACCTGGAACAAGCTGGGCTCCTCCACCTCTTCCAGACTGGAAGGCCCAGGTTGCTCCTCGGAAGCCTCATCAGGGGTGGGCTGTGCGCAAGGAAGCGTGGAAGGAGGAGTTGAGGTTGGCTCCGTGACATCAGCCTGGTCCTTCAGAAAATGGAGACTCTGATAGTACCAGAGCTTGGGGACATAGACCTCATCTGCTGAAGTTGCAGTTTCCTCAGACTTCACGACCTTCTTCCTCTCCCTGATATACGCACTCCTCAGGCTGCCAATTTTCTTTCGAATATCATCAACAGTTGCCGTGGGGAACCTTGGCTTGACAAATTCCACAAGTTCCTCCAGGGCTGCGTGCCTCTTTGGTTTGTTGGTGTAATGTGGGTGTATACCCTGCCACAATATGGGAAAATCCCTGTATTTGGCAATGAAGAGGGGGAGAAAACTCATGTCGTTGAATCCCTTCATATCAATCTCTGCAAGACACAACAACACACCAAACCCTATAAATTATGTCAGGCTAAACTCTCCTAATCTTCTCCATAAAGAAGCCTCAAGTTCAAATCAGTCTAGGCTAGTTATGTACCAACGTTAAATTGTACCTTCGTTTGTAGCGATCGTCTCGTGTGAGTTTTCTCTCCCCTCGTCTCCCAGATCGTGGCTACGACACAGGCGTGTGACGTTTTATATACACTGCGCATGCTTCAAACTCCGCCCGCCCCTGACGATCTTTCTCGTCTATTCCCCACCCCTTCTCTTTACGGCGTAGTGGGGAGAGCACATGGCGGGGACACAGCAGGTGCGCCACAAATATCCCACCAACGAGGAGGAGGACGAGGAAAGTCGGAGGCAGAAACGTCCCGATCCCGGAACCTGAAATTCAAGGCCTCCAATATGTCATTTGGAGAAATGTTGGAGATGGTGGACATATTAAAGAGGAGCGACTATGATGGGAAGTATGGGCCTTACCTCAACCCCAATGTCCGCAAGGCCAAGATCATGTCTAAAGTTGTGAGAAGGCTGTACAATAATTTTGGGGTACAACGATCCAAGGAGCAACTCAGGAAACGCTGGTCAGACCTGAAACTGAGGGAGGCCGATCAGTACAGAAAGATCAAGAGAATTCTTCAAAAAAGTAAGTAGTTGTGTTTTGTGTTTGATTTCTTGCTTGCATACTGCTCCATTGTGTTTTGATTTTTACCAAGTTGTACATTCCAAAATGGCCACTTTCAGGTTCGTCTGTGCATTCGATCGTACTCAGCCTCGATCTTTCTGCCACTGTCATGGTCGTGTGTGTGTGCATTCGATCGTACGCAACCTCGATCGTTCGGCCACTTATAATACGATGTTTGGTGTTTTTTTGGGGAAAGGAAGTTTGTTCTCACTAGAAATGTCATCAAGAATGTAAAGCCAATTTATTCAATGTAAAGGAGAGGTCACTCAGTAGCTGTTTACCCATCTGGACTCTAGAGCACTAGTGCTGGGACACCCAAACCCCCTTTTTATTATGCTTTTCCACACATGTGCTCCAGTGGATACTAGAGGGGGGTCTCCATCACACAAACTTCTACCAAAAAGCTAGTCAGTTTAGCACCTTTACAAAGTGACTTCATTCATGTAGTTGACATTTGTAACTGGCCAAACTAAAATAGTGTCCGTCACTTTCAAGCAATGTTTGTCATTTCCTATTTCTGCCCTCAATAGCTTGTGTTGCTAAATCTTCCTTTTGGACATTCTCATAGGGGAGCGAAAACTTGGGCCGTCTGAGGAAACCCCCCCAAACCAACACCTACCAAAAAAGGGGAAAGAGCAGAAGCAGAGGAGGAGGAGGAGGAGGAAGGAGAGATCATCGAACTTGGAGAAATTGTCACCACAACAGGTGAGTGTGGGAGAACACAGCTACTGGTAAGCTAATCCATGTATGGCTGCCTCATTTCCAACACCCCATTTTTGTTTGTTTGTGGTTTTTAGGTGACGTGGATGTTGTGGAAGAAAAATCGCACTTTACCACAGAGAGTGCCCACGTACTCATCGGAGAGATAATGGTCTGCAATAGAGATCTAGATTACATAAAGCAAAACATCAATGATGTTCAACAAAAATTGAAGAACATCATTGATATTTTAGGAAAAATATGAAAACGCACCAAGTAATTAACACACATTTGTGCCAGCTTCAGAACACATTTGCAACTTAAAAACTGTCTGAAATTTGGAACATGCACACATTGTGTCCACATGTGCTAGCTCCCACCATGGTGGATGAATGGCAACGTTTTTTTGGGGGTGCAAACACTTTACGAACTACGAAAGTGGTTGTGGTGAAGGGGTTGCACCCCCAAAAAACGTCCATTCATCCCCATGATGGAAAATGGCACTTTTGAAGCTTCTAGGCATGTGTTTTACCATCTAATGACCATTTTCAGACCCAAATTGTGTGCATGTTCCAAATTTCCACTTTTCGGGGGTGACCCCCCCATGTGATGAAGGCAAGATCAAACACACTTTGAACATATAGTCATGTCTGATCTTGTCTTCACTTTACAAAGTTGAACTTCCCTAGTTCCTAGGTTCTGCTTTTGCTCCATGCCTGGTTTTACCAATTGCGTAATGTTTGTAAACAATGTTGTAAATAACCAAGATGTTGTCAGTTTTGGCGTGAAGATTGTAAACGCACTTGGAATGTTTTCCAAGTAAACTTTTTTATTTTTCAAAATGTGTGGCTTCCTTATTTAAAAAAACACAATGCATTATGTATGTAAAATGAAAAGGATATGGGGGGCAATGGGTGTTATTTACTAAAGGCAAATCCACTTTGCACTCCAATTTTCTTTCCCGGGGAACTTTTTCAATGCACTTGTAGAGCATAGCGGATTTGACTTATGTAAATGACACCCACAGTGCTTTGTACGAAAACACGGAGCACAGCATTTTGGAGAATACACACATGTCAGACCTGGTGATGAAAAGGAGTATTTTGGGTGTCAGTTATGCAGTACAAACCTTCTCTAGACCAAAGATTAGGTAGCAAACACACAACATGAGAATAATCTTTTTGGGAAGAAGAGACTGTTACCTCCTTTTGCCCAGAAAGTGCATTCCCACTGTCGAAGGCAAAGGGAAAAAATGTCAAAGTAAAATAAGCTAAAAAGAAGACTGAAATGACATGAAATCATAGGTTGGTTAAAATATCAGATTTATTAAAAAATGCCTCTCACACATCGTCAGGCAGAGCAATGGCCCCCCTACCCACAAAGTACTGCATATATTGGTCCCGGACCACACGGGCATTTAGAGGGGGCAAGCCTGGACGTGCCACTCGAAGGGCTGTGAGTTCGGCATTTGGAGGGCCCTCCACATCTGGGCCAACGGGCACCACATAGTTCCTGTTATGTCTTTTGAGGAAGTTGTGCAATATGCAACAGGCAAGAACTATGTGGTTCAGTTTGTATTCCGCCAAGTTAAATGCCGTCAGGAACAGGCGGAAGCGGCTGGCCAGGATGCCAAAAGCGTTCTCCACAACTCTTCTGGCTCTGGACAGCCTGTAGTTGAAGACCCTCTGGTCCGGGGTGAGGGTCCTCATCGGGAACGGCCTCATCACATGGGGAGTCAACGCAAACGCTTCATCTGCGACAAAGACGAAGGGGAGTCCTTCGGCATTCTCCTCTGGAGGTGGCAAGCACAGACTGCCACTTTGGAGACGCCAGTAGAACTCCGTGTGCGTAATGGCCCCACCATCCGATATCCGGCCGTTCATCCCCACGTCCACATACATAAACTCGTATGTTGCCGACACCACCGCCAACATCACTACACTATTAAACCCTTTATAATTATAATAGTAGGACCCCGAGTTGGGCGGTGGGACGATGCGGACGTGTTTCCCATCAATTGCCCCTCCGCAGTTAGGAAAGTCCCAACGGCTGGCAAAGTGGGAGGCCACAGTCTGCCATTCCTGTGGCGTGGAAGGGAACTGTGGAGTGAAACAAGAAAAAAAAAATAGTCACTTTGCACCTAAACATTGCAAGCAGATTAGACAATCAACATCTTGGAACAAGAGCATTGTCTAAAATTGGAGGCTGGAAAGTATTTGCACAGAAAAGTAGAGGCTCCCCTTCACAGATTACTCACCCCCCCATCAATCCCCCCCCTTCTGATGGGCCATTGGCAATAACTAGGGGTTTTGGGGGGGGGGGGGGTGGTGGACAGCTAACCCTCTGCACTTCATTGATTGGCAAATGGCTCAATAATGTGGGCTAGTTTGGCCAGACCCTCTGTACTTAACACTATTGGCAGGCCACAGGAAAGATCAAATAACATTTCAACATTTCCCCCCCCCCCCCCCCCCCAAAAAAGGCAGGCACAGTGTGACATTATTAAATTACCAAGCAAGCTAATAGGAGGGAAAGAAGACAAAAAAATAGGAAATGGAATGTATGGAGGCAGTCCCTTGCACTACATGCTTTGCTGAATTCATCCCTAAAGATGCGCACTATAAAGAGGTAGGTATATAGTGTGTATGGACCTTGGGAAAGCCAGCAGATAAAGGATTGGTACCATCTGACAGAGCAGTTGGGGGAGGGGGTTCCTAATGAGTTTGCCCCCCCCCCCCCCCCCACCAAAAGAACAAAAAAAGGGGGCTCTACATGAAGTAAACCACACAGCAAACATTTGTGCATATTTTAGGGGGTGTTTTGGGGCAAACAATACTATGCAGCAGACAAAAGACATTGCTTAAGTGACTAGGCCATAGGTGTCTATTGGGGCAGAAGAGCATGCTGGTGAGGTAAGTGAAGGGAAAAATGCATGAAGGAGAAAAGGGGCACAGCATATTAGAACATATTGCAATCATGGTAATTAGGGAAGGAGGTCAAAAATACAAGTCATTAGCAAACAGAGCATACATAGAAGGGAATAGTAAAGTAGAAATGTTACCTTAATATAGTCCTCCTGCAGGACCTGAATGATGGCAGAACAGGTCTCTGGAATAATGATTCCCAGGGCCTGGGGAGAGATACCTGAAGAGAACTTCAAATCCTGAAGACTTCTCCCTGTCGCCAAGTACCTCAACGTGGCAACAAGCCTCTGCTCCGGAGTAATGGCTTGTCTCATGCAGGTATCCTGCCGGCTGATAAAGGGGGTCAGCAAAGCCAAAAGACGGTGAAAATCGGGGTCCGTCATCCTGAGAAAGTTCCTGAAATCATCAGGATTATTCTCCCGGATCTCACGAAGCAAAGGCATGTGCGAGAACTGGTCACGCTGAAGCAACCAATTCTTGGTCCACATACTCCTCGTCACTCTGTTCATGGACGGGTCTTGGGTCAAAGCTAAAAGCCCGACACCAATTCCGCGTACAGCACGAACTCGGCGACGAGTACGCACGGGAAACATCGCTCAGAAGGTCACAAAAGGTCGGCTGGTCAGAACGGACAAACAGAAAGCACCGATAAACAGCAAGGCCTGAAAGAACGAAGTGAATACCAGCAACGAGCAGACAATAAGCAGTGCAAATCAAAGCGTCCTATATCAAGATATAGGCCGCAATGACCAACAAATGCGAACTGACTACACGCACTAATAAACAGATACGCACGACAAGCACAAACTGAAGAGCAGTAACGATCTGAGTCAGAAAACTGAGAAGCGCGAATCTTAAGTCACCAAACTTCCACTAACTCTCGATAAACACGGGATCAGCAGAAGGAGCCCAACGGGTGCCTGACGTGGTGCTGAACTTCCCTTTTGTAATCTCGTGGACGACGACTTACGTCACGACGTTCTTCCGGACCGGATATTCCGACAACGTAGTCCGACCGTGTGTACGCAACGCCAACATCGGACAAAGTACGTCGGACAAAGTCCGACTGACCTGGTCCGCGGATTGTCCGAGCGTGTGTATGGGGCTTTA
>JAQSEC010001363.1:0-10224 GCA_028564925.1 Lithobates sylvaticus
AGCTTTGTACTTGTAATGTGATCTGAGCATGCGTGGCACTTTGTCCGTCGGAATTCGCTACACTTGATCGGAAAAAGTCCGATAGGACTTTGTTGTCGGAAAATTTGAGAGCAGGAGATAAAACTTTGTCCGTCGGAAAATCCGATGGAAAATGTCCGATGAGCCTACACACGGTCGGAATTTCTGACAACATTGTCCGATATGACATTTTCCGTCGGAAAATCCGACCGTGTGTATGGGGCTTAAGACTGGGATCCTATTAATGTTCATGTGCGTGTAAAGGCAGGCGTCCCAACACTTTTGGTAATATAGTGTATATTTGTGTGCTGTACAAATAAAAACACCCTTCACTGGAAACATGTTAACCAAATCATTTAGAAGGTTGCCAAAATGCTTTGTCCATATGGTGTAGATAGATACATTTAAATATTCACAGTGGATGCTGTGATGCAAATTCTATAGCATTATGTTCTCCTATCCTACTTTGCATTATAAATACTCATACATCTGCCAGATATCCTTGATATATATGCACAAACAGTGCATGCTGTTCTCTCTTCCATTTAATAATGGTTCCTTCATCAATTGTGGACATTGCTGTCCTCTCACACTTCGAGGATTCTCTCGATTGTGGGTCATCAGAAACATTTTTTTTTTTTTTCTTCTTGACTCAAATTTTTTGTCTTCAGCAAAGTGAGGAGATCACTTTTCACAGTACTTAAGAAAGTTATTTTTTCTATTTTTTTTTCCTGTTGCTCTGCTGATGTAGTGCCAGATCAGCATGAATCACAGTGCTGTTTATTGAGGAACTGCAATAATGAACAAGTATTTCCCCACACCAGACACCTTCGATGCTATTGGCTGTTGCTCACATCTCTGTACCATGTGTGATGAACAGTTGCTTCTGGATTCCTTGTGAAAGAGGTATAAAAAGGTGCAGCAGGCTGCAGGTGGTACTCGACTCCAGACTACATCTGGGAACAGCCATAGCATCCTACAGCAGGCTACCTGGATCCAGCTACAATGGATAACAGTGCCTTCGAGATGCAAGAAGACGGAGTTGCTCATATTTCTTCCAACAAACGTCAACCTTATGAAAACCACATTGACGGTAGACAGGTATGTACCTTATTGGTCTATATCTTAAATATGTTTACTATTACGTTCACTGTTGAGTTTTTTCCCATTTGTATAACACCAACACATTCTGAGGTGGTGTACAGCGGAGGAGATTTACTAAAGCTGGAGAATGCAAAATCTGGTGCAAGCTGTGCATGGTAGCCAATCAGCTTCTAATGCAGGCCATACATGGTCGAATTTTAAACGAATTTTCTTTTAAAAATCAGAAAGTTCGTTTTTTTTGTGATCCGATGGTGCCACCATTGATTTTCGAAATTCGGCCGACCAAGCCTTCAATTTCACCTCATGTTGCTACAGAAAAGAATTTTCTTGGCCAGGAATCTTCGTTTCTCTCCGTAAATTTTCTTTTCTTATTACATTTCTCGCACGATTATCCCATCATTGATTAGAAAATCGGTCGTTTTTCAAAAAATTTCCAACATGTCCGATTCCTCAAATTTGATTTCCAAACGAAAATCGGCTGTTACTGCAGCCCACTAATGGTGTGAATTTCTTACGAAAATCTTAGATACGATTTCCGAAAGAAAATTCTTTCGAAAATTCGAACCGTGTATGGCCGGCATTAGTTGATCTTTGTCAATTAAGCGTTGACAGTAAAACCTGGAAGCTGATTGGTTTCTATGCAGAGCTACACCAGATTTTGCATGCTCCAGCTTTAGTAAATATCCCCCAGAGTGTTGTGACCATGCCCCCCACCCCGGGGACTACATTCACATCTTCTGGTCCTGCCCGGTAATTACATTTTTTTTATCACAATTCCTTATGGTGGTGAATGAACTACTAAGTATCTCTATTGTTCCATCCCCAAGAATATGCCTGCTGGGGTTGGTGGAGGACCTGATGCCTAGGTTGGCCGAGAGAACCTTGTTGGGTCTCTTGCTGTTCTATGCCAGGAAATCCATCGTCCTATGCTGGAAGCAAAAGACCTCCTCCCTCTATATGTCTATGGAAAACACTTGTAAATAATGTGATACCCTTATACAAGGACACCTATAATTATAGAGTCTGTCCGAAAAAAACGACTAAAACCCCTTTCACACCAAGGGCGTTTTGCAGGCGCTATAGCGTTAGAAACAGCGCCTGCAACCCGCCCTCAAACTGCTCCTCCATTGTCTGCAGTGTGAAAGTCCGAGGGCTTTGACACTGGAGCGGTGCGCTGGCAGGACGTCAGGAAAAGTCCTGCCAGCAGCTTCTTTGGAGCGGTGAAGGAGCGGTGTGTTTACCGCTCCTCCACTGCTCCTCCACCGCTGCTCCCCATTGAAATCAATGGGCAGCGCTGTAATACCGCCAAGAAAACGTCGCTATTGCGGCGTATTGCAGGCGGTTTTAACCCATTCTCAGCATTTTTATTTGGTGTGAAAGCCGTCTAAGAGTCTGGACTAAGTGGTTAGCAGAACCCTCTACCGCTGCAGCGGATTAGGAAACCTCCCTAATATCTGAAGGCCTCCATTGAGGTCCTAATAGATCAGTCCTTGATAGCACAATAAGTCAGATGAGCTAGTTCAATATCAGCCCACCCTTGGAGCATGAGCCAGGCCAGCTGATTGATGATGGTATACTATGGTATTCGTAAATAATCTAACATTTCTTTGTACCGTAATGCCTGATAATAGCCAGATGTTGGCTGTGCTGTTGTACGTTTGTATTGCCTGTGTGTTTATTTTATGAAAAATAAAAAGATTTTCAAAAAAAATTAAAATATCCCCCAGAGTACTATGTAGAATTTTTAGCATGATCTCTTGTCCTTGAAAGAGGTAACACATAAAAAGTTAACATCAAAACAGAACCAAAATGAGTAGAAAAACTTTTGTGAGGGGGCTCATTAAATTTACAGCCAAATTTCAGTTCGGAGCTTTCAAAGTTTTTAGGTGCTAATAATTCGGCTCTTTGTTAGGATGGGCCAAAACTTTTTTAACGTGACAATTTAAGGAATCTCTTTGTGAACGTTTTCATACAGGATTCACACATTTTCCTGGAATTTTTGGGGGATTCAGTTAGGATAACTTCACACATTTGTATTGCCAAGACCATATTAACAATAAAAGCTATCACAAAGATACTAGTATTGTTAAGACTATAAAGTTACTGGTCTATTTATAAATGCTTTATTTTTTTTTTACTAGTAATGGCTGTGATCTGCGTTTTTTTTGCAGTGCCGCGACATTGTGGCGGACAGATCGGACACCAAGTGACACTTTTTGGGGACCATTGACAATAATACAGTGATCAGTGCTAAAAACAAATGCACTGCCAATGTACTAATGACACTGGCAGGGAAGGGGTAACATCAGGGGCGATCAAAGAGTTAAATGTGCTCCTAGGGAGTGCTTGCTAACTGTGAGAAGGGGGGGGGGGGTGAGGTGCTTTGACTGGGGGAAGACAGAGATCCATGTTCCTGCTTAGCATAAACACAGGATCTCCATCTTCCCCTCTGACAGAACGGCGATCTGCCTTGTTTACATAGACATCGGGTGACTGGAAACAGTGGGAGCAAGCTTCCGACAGCACGCCCCAGACCTGAAGATAGAAATCACGTACAGGTACGTGATTTGCCGCCGAAGGGCCGCCCTACCTGCGAGGGGTGGTCTGGAAGCGGTTAAAACATTTTTTAAGCCCTTGGTGAAAGTTGTGTGAAAATAGACCAGTAAATGATAGTTTTATCAATCTTTTTTTATGAACTTGCTTGGTCACTGGTTTACCCCAAGTACCTTTTATATGCATTTATATGCTTGGCATTGACCCTCTGCGCACCAGAATACTCTCATATTTGTATTACCTTTATATTTTAAAGCTTAAAGTGGTGTTTCCCCCAAAAATAAAAAAATAGCTTAAAATTAAAAAAAATAATTGGAATTTTTTTTTTAACTCACCTCTAAATGCCCTGTTGCTAGGGGGTCCCTCGTAGTCTGCCTCCTTCAGTGCCCGGGCTGGTGAACTCACTTCCCCTCGGCGCAGTCAGTCATCTGGGACATGTGACAGGTCCCAGATGACTGCGTGGCGTATCATGGGGGGTGACGCTCGCGCATGCGCAGTGTGTGAAGCCACAGCCGGGTGCCCACAGTAAGAATGCCGGCACCGCCAAGCGGAGCGGGGAATGAGGGGGCTTCGTTCCCCCGCATCGCTGGACCCTGGGATCAACATGTACAAATATATAAGGGGTCCATATAGTGAACTTGGTGTTGAGTTATTCACTTTTACGGTCAACACAGAGGACAAGGGGGCACTCCTTATGTCTAGAGGAAAAGAGATTTCTTCTCCAAATACGGAACGGTTTCTTCACAGTAAGAGCTGTGAAAATATGGAATAGACTCCCTCCAGAGGTGGTTCTGGCTAACTCAGTAGATTTCTTTAAGAAAGGCCTGGATACTTTCCTAAATGTACATAATAAAACTGGGTACTGACATTTATAGGTAAAGTTGATCTGGGGGAAAATCCGATTGCCTCTTGGGGGATCAGGAAGGGATTTTTTTTCCCCTGCTGTAGCAGATTGGAGCATGCTCTTTTGGGGGGGTTTTTTTTTTGCCTTCCTCTGGATCAACTGTGGGTATAGAATGGGGTTTATTGGATTGTACGATATATTTTATTTTTATTAATTTTTTCTTTTTTTTATGGTTGAACTGGATGGACTTGTGTCTTTTTTCAGCCTAGCTAACTATGTAACTATGTAAGGTAAGCGTCCGATTATTAAAAGTCAGCAGCTGCAGTATTTGTAGCTGCTGACTTTTAAAAAAAATTTTTTAAGGGCCACCCCACTTTAATTGAACAAGTTGAAGTGTACTGCTCCAGAGTCTGTTTCCACCAATTTTGATAAATACCCCCAAAGATATGATTTGGCACTCATTGTTAGGAGTTGAGCAAGCCAAAGATTATACAAATTTCTTTCCTTCATTCACAAGTTTCCCCATCAACACAGTCAGTGTTGAAGGGGGAGTCCCTCCTGCTGCACTATTGGATTTTGACAGGGGGAGGTTTCCCCCACCGTCAGAATACAATGATTACTGCTGCTGGTTATAGCCACCGGCCTCGATCGCACAAGACAAACCCAACAGGCTGGTTCATACTTAAGTTGATCGATAGATAGATCGACTTCCGTACAACCAGCCTGCCTGTAGATGGCCAGTTTGGCCAGTTCAGCCTTCTGTGGCTGACCTTAGGTTTAGGGCAATTTGGTTATGATAAGGATAAGCAACTGCTTTTTTGGATATGAAAAATTCCTTTAGTGGTGATATGTTTGGCATTCGCAGCAAGTTATACCTTGCCAAAAAAATGCTCCTTTGTTGGTGTGTACTGAAAAAAAATAATAAAATGCATTTTTTTCAGATTGCGTTATGATATGTTGCAATGCATCATAATGCACTACAATGCATATAATTACATTGAATTTAAAAAAAAAAAGATAAATGAAGCAAGCAATGCAATGTGTTTTACGACACACCAGCACCCATACATATTGAGCATGATAAAGCACATTGTGTGAATGAGCCCCAAGGACCATCAACTCATAAACATTCTTTATGTATACTGTATATGATACATTTTACAAATACACTATATTACCAAAAGTATTGGGATGCCTGCCTTTACACGCACATGAACTTCAATGGCATCCCAGTCTTGTGCCGTGTACACACAAGCGGATCTTCCGTCAGAAAAAACTTGGATAGTTTTTCCGATGGAATTCCGCCCAAGCTTGGCTTGCATACACACTGTCACACAAAAGTTTGCTGAACTTTCGACCGCCAAGAACGCGGTGACGTACAACACTACGACGAGCCGAGAAAATGAAGTTCAATGCTTCCGAGCATGCGTCGAATTGTTTCCGAGCATGCGTAGGAATTTTGCGCGTTGGAATTGGTACAGACGATCGGAATTTCCGACCTGAAATTTTTTTCCGATCGAAAAATTAAGAACCTTCTCTCAATCTTTTGCTGGCAGGAATTCGGCCAGCAAAAGTCAGATGGATCATACACACGGTCGCATTTTATGACCAAAAGCTCTCATCGGTCTTTTGCTGGGCAAATTTCCGATCGTGTGTACGGGCATTAGTCCGTAGGGTTCAATATTGAGTTGGCCCCCTTTGCAGCTATAACAGCTTCAACTCTTCTGGGAAGGCCATCCACTAGGTTTAGGAGTGTGTCTATGGGAATGTTTGACCATTCTTCCAGAAGCGCATTTGTGAGGTCAGGCGCTGATGTCTCCAATCTAATGCCCCGTACACACGGACGGAAAATCCGACCACAAAATCCATCGGATTTTTTCCGACAGATTTTGTCCGACACTGGTGTTGCATACACACACGGTCCGACAAAGTTGTCAGAAAATCTGATCATTCTGAACGTGGTGACGTTTGTTGCATACGACGGGACTACGTAGAGGCTAGTAGCCAATAGCTTTGGTCTTGTAATGTGATCTGAGCATGCGTGGCACTTTGTCCGTCGGAATTCGCTACACACGATCGGGAAAAGTCCGATGGAGCCTACACACGGTCGGAATTTCCGACACCATGGTCCGATAGGACATTTTCCGTCGGACAATCCGACCGTGTGTACGGGGCATAATTCATCCCAAAGGTGTAGCAGTTGCTGTAAGAAAAAAAAAAGAATAGAAATTATAACCGCCAGTTTTTTGCAATGGGTTTACTGAATTAGGGAGTCAGTATACAGCAATTCAGATTATTATTGGTATTCATTCAGATTTTTTAGTCATCCTAAAATTTATAACAGAAAAGGTTTTAAGTGCCGTAAAAAAATTTTAATTGCAGAGCATAACATGTTCAGAAAGGAATTGTTTATGACAGATTAATATAATTAGGATTAAAAAAATGTAAGTAATAATGCAAAGCAGAAAAAGACCGATTTAATTGCTATTTTAATAATCGGTTTAATTATATTTCTAGATCATTGACTTAAGTCATCTTTTCTTTATTAAATACAGAGTGACTCTTCATAGCAGACTGGAAATTTCTGACGCCTTGTAATTGATTTAAAGGGCAGCTATTCCAAGCAGATGCTCCAGTATCAAACCAGTTATTGTATAGTCATCAATACAAAGAAAATAAGACAAATCTGCATTTGGGTTCAATGCCAACAAGAAGCTGTGCCAGGCCTCAAGTTACTTATGAGGCTAGGGCTACTGATTTTGTGAGATGACCCTCTGCTGGATACCCTTTTGGTCTTAATGGTAATATTTCTTGATAAAGGGGACGTCCAAAAGAGAGCACAGAGAGCAACTGTGCACTCTTATGCCCCGTACACACGGTCGAAATTCCGACCACAAAATCCGTCTGATTTTTTCCGACGGATTTTGTCCGACACTGGTGTTGCATACACACGGTCGGACAAAGTTGTCGGAAAATCCGATCATTCTGAACGTGGTGACGTTCGTTGCGTACGACGGGACTACGTAGAGGCTAGTAGCCAATAGCTTTGGTCTTGTAATGTGATCTGAGCATGCGTGGCACTTTGTCCGTCGGAATTCGCTACACACGATCGGAAAAAGCCCGATAGGACTTTGTTGTCGATAAATTTGAGAGCAGGATCTCAAACTTTTTCCGTCGGAAAAAAAAAGTCCGATGGAGCCCACACACGGTCGGAATTTCCGACAACTGGTCCGATAGGACATTTTCGTCGGAAAATCCGACCGTGTGTACGGGGCATTAAAGCTGAATTCCAGGATTTCAACACCTTTGTAAAAAGTTTAGTCCAAGGAGGTTCATGACATCGCCTGGACTTATCTCTATTATTTACATCTCACAAGTTTATTGAACTTCTGGAAGATGGCTATTGCTTTATTTTCAGGAGCCTGATGCTAATGCTTCAAGGGTGTCACTATGCGTCGGAAAATCCTGACCGTGTGTACGGGCCTTTAAAGCTGAATTCCAAGGAAACCTTCAACGTATTTTAAGTGCAATCTAAGGAAAATATTGCAAATGGAGTGTATTTTTCTTAAAAATTGCAGCAGCGCTTTTTTGTTGTTTGAATCGATATCAAATGTGAATTAAATAAATGAATAAATAATCCCTCCTAAATAGTGAATAAATATGGATAAAAAGTGCAAGAAATAGCATACAAAATAAATAAATAAATATGCATAAAAGTATGAATTTTATCCGTAAAATATTAATAGTCCACGTCCATAATTTATAAAATAAATCAATTAGTGTCCATAAATATGTGACCTGGTAAATATACAAATCAATGAATGTCCATAATTTGTAAAATAAATCAATTAGTGTCCATAGATATGTGACTTGATGAATAAATAAATAAATAAACGGTGATTAAAATAGATTTTTCAGCAGTGCGAGTGTGAGAAATGCAGCATATAATTCTGTGCAGCTGTTGACACTTCTGAGCCATCCACCAGAGATTTCACCAAATAGTGTAGTTCGTCCCCTTTTGGGATTGCACTCACCAGAAGTACTATATTACAAGCCTGTAATATCCACCATTTTATATGTCTGTAGTCATCATCCTCCACAACGCCAACTTCTCCAAATTTACCATAACCATTCTCCTCCAATATCAATCCTCCAATATATGCAAGTATGGTTTCATGTCATGAGAAAAAAGAGTGGCCACATAGCGTAATACTGTATGCAAAAATCTATTTATTCGAAACATTTTTCCCAAACACAACCCCTCTGTTAATTCAGCGTACCATAGAAAAAATCATTTGGGCATATGAAAAAACGTGTACTTTGCCTGGTGCTGTCTTCCCTGCCAGCTGTTCGTATAGAAGCAGTTCCGCTGTGAAACACAGCGGCGTTCTTCCTGGTTCGGCTGGTGGAGCGCACCGTGGACCGCACACGTCTGTCGTCACTTCCGGTTAGCCTACGCCCTGACGCGTTTCGTCACTTCCGTCTAGACGCCCTCGAGACGAAGTCGGAAGTGACGAAACGCGCCAGGGCGTAGGCTAACCGGAAGTGACGACAGACGTGTGCGGTCCACGGTGCGCTCCACCAGCCGAACCAGGAAGAACGCCGCTGTGTTTCACAGCGGAACTGCTTCTATACGAACAGCTGGCAGGGAAGACAGCACCAGGCAAAGTACACGATTTTACATATGCCCAAATGATTTTTTCTATGGTACGCTGAATTAACAGAGGGGTTGTGTTTGGGAAAAATGTTTCGAATAAATAGATTTTTGCATACAGTATTACGCTATGTGGCCACTCTTTTTTCTCATGACATGAAACCATACTTGCATATATTGGAGGATTGATATTGGAGGAGAATGGTTATGGTAAATTTGGAGAAGTTGGCGTTGTGGAGGATGATGACTACAGACATATAAAATGGTGGATATTACAGGCTTGTAATATAGTACTTCTGGTGAGTGCAATCCCAAAAGGGGACGAACTACACTATTTGGTGAAATCTCTGGTGGATGGCTCAGAAGTGTCAACAGCTGCACAGAATTATATGCTGCATTTCTCACACTCGCACTGCTGAAAAATCTATTTTAATCACCGTTTATTTATTTATTTATTCATCAAGTCACATATCTATGGACACTAATTGATTTATTTTACAAATTATGGACATTCATTGATTTGTATATTTACCAGGTCACATATTTATGGACACTAATTGATTTATTTTATAAATTATGGACGTGGACTATTAATATTTTACGGATAAAATTCATACTTTTATGCATATATATTTATTTATTTATTTTATATGCTATTTCTTGCACTTTTTATCCATATTTATTCACTATTTAGGAGGGATTATTTATTTATTTATTTAATTCACATTTGATATCGATTCAAACAACAAAAAAGCGCTGCTGCAATTTTTAAGAAAAATACGCTCCATTTGCAATATTTTCCTTAGATTGCACTTAAAATACGTTTATCTCATTTAAGCAGCTGCTACAATGTATGTATAATATCATATACATCCACTTTTTTGGGTTTTTCTATTTTTATTATATACAAAAACTTGGACACACATATAATTTCACATTGTGACTGATAGTCACTACACATACTCTTAAACGTATAGATCACCATCCTACAGCGCAGAGCAGGTGTTTATATAGGAGGGCGGCATTATTAAAACATCTATCTTTTATAGGC
>JAQSEC010001763.1:0-10169 GCA_028564925.1 Lithobates sylvaticus
TATCTACAGTGGTGTGAAAAAGTGTTTGCCCCCTTCCTCATTTCCTGTTCCTTTGCATGTTTGTCACACTTAAGTGTTTCGGAACATCAAACCAATTTAAACAATAGTCAAGGACAACACAAGTAAACACAAAATGCAATTTGTAAATGAAGGTGTTTATTATTAAAGGTGAAAAAAATTCCAAACCATCATGGCCCTGTGTGAAAAAATGATTGCCCCCCTTGTTAAAACATACTATAACTGTGGTTGTCCACACCCGAGTTCAATTTCTCTAGCCACACCCAGGCCTGATTATTGCCACACCTGTTCACAATCAAGGCATCACTTAAATAGGAGCTGCTTGACACAGTAAGGTCCACCAGAAGATCCTTAAAAGCTACACATCATGCCGAGACCCAAAGAAATTCAGGAACAATTGAGAAAGAAAGTAATTGAGATCTATCAGTCTGGAAAGGGTTATAAAGCCATTTCCAAAGCTTTGGGAATCCAGCGAACCACAGTGAGAGCCATTATCCACAAATGGCGAAGACATGGAACAGTGGTGAACCTTCCAGGAGTGGCCGGCCGCCCAAAATGACCCCAAGAGCGCAGCGACGACTCATCCAAGAGGTCACAAAAGACCCCACAACAACGTCCAAGGAACTGCAGGCCTCACTTGCCTCAGTTAAGGTCAGCGTTCATGCCTCCACCATCAGGAAAAGACTGGGCAAAAATGGCCAGCATGGCAGAGTTCCAAGGAGAAAACCACTGCTGAGCAAAAAGAACATCAAAGCTCGTCTCAATTTCTCCACAACACATCTTGATGATCCCCAAGACTTTTGGGACAACATTCTGTGGACCGATGAGACAAAAGTGGAACTCTTTGGAAGGTGTGTGTCCAAGTATATCTGGCGTAGAAGGAACACTGCATTTCAGAAAAAGAACATTATACCAACAGTAAAATATGGAGGTGGTAGTGTGATGGTCTGGGGCTGTTTTGCTGCTTCAGGACCTGGAAGACTTGCCGTGATAAAAGGAACTATGAATTCTGCTGTCTACCAAGAGATCCTGAAGGAGAATGTCCGACCATCTGTTCGTGTACTCAAGCTGAAACGAACTTGGGTTCTGCAGCAGGACAATGATCCTAAACACACCAGCAAGTCCACCACCGAATGGCTGAAGAAAAACAAAATGAAGACTTTTGGAGTGGCCTAGCCAAAGTCCTGACCTGAATCCTATTGAGATGTTGTGGTATGACCTTAAAAAGGCCGTTCATGCTCGAAAACCCTCTAATGTAACTGAATTAGGACAATTCTGCAAAAGATGAGTGGGCCAAAATTCCTCCAGGACGCTGTAAAAGCCTCATTGCACGTTATCGCAAACGCTTGGTTGCAGTTGTTGCTGCTAAGGGTGGCCCAACCAGTTATTAGGTTTAGGGGGCAATCACTTTTTCACACAGGGCCATGATGGTTTGGATTTTTTTTCACCTTTAATAATAAACACCTTCATTTACAAATTGCATTTTGTGTTTACTTGTGTTGTCCTTGACTATTGTTTAAATTGGTTTGATGTTACGAAACACTTAAGTGTGACAAACATGCAAAGGAACAGGAAATGAGGAAGGGGGCAAACACTTTTTCACACCACTGTATCTATTTATTTAAAGATGTTTTTTTACTGTCAAATTCTATCAGAAAAAATGCTGCTTAATTTTCATAAGCCCATGTGCTGCATGAGGCCTATTGCAGAAAAAAAACGCTCTGTTACACCTCTGGTGCATGACCACAAAAGCCAACATTGAGGTGCTTTTAGAAGCGTAAAGATATGATAAATGCTAGTATAAGCGGCATTTTTATCTAAAACTCTATATGCATGAGGCCTTAAGTTAAAGTGATACTAAACGCACACTGTTTAATTTATCTTGTCCCTTCTATTTCTGTATGTGGATAATGGCACTGTAATTATTTTAATAATAATAAAAAAAACATCTAAGTACCTTTTTTTTCCTAATCTATATACTGCTGTCACATGACACAGATCTTTCCCAGCCTTTCTGCAGGATAATGTAAGCAGGAGGAACTTCTAGTCCTCTGATGCTGGTCACGTTAAAAAAAAAAAAAAACAGCCTTTGGAATACAGAGTAAAAATAAATAATATCAATGAAAGATTTTAAATTGGCACACAAATATTTATTAGAAATCAAATCTTTATTATTTTGTGGAAATATGGTGGGGGTGGTTTTCTGTCAGTCACAGGCTGTGTCGCATCTCTCCAGCCTGTGTTTTAGAATAAGTGGTAGGTAAAGCCTCCATTAATCTACATCCACCCCCATTGTGTTTAGCTGGTTAGTGGGCATGGAGAAGGAGGGAGGGGTTAAGTTGGCTGTCATTTACCACTGTGCATAACCCACCTGTATGACTCTATAGTCACATGGGCTGCTTAGATGTGATGGGGAGAAAATGCTCAGCATAGAAACTCACTCAGAACTGAGCATGTGCAGAGTTGACACAACAACTCCAAAATTCCTAGCTGAATTGGAGACATGAACAGAAGGGGGAGATAGAGAGCAGCAGGATCAACCAGGTCTTTTGCAGGATACAGAAAATGAATCTTGTAGTGACTGAGTGAGTATGAACAGCATGTAATGCACCATCTATAGATGGGTGTTTCTTTTTTAATCATGTGGGTTTAGTGACACTTTAAATTAGTTTTGTATCACATCTCTTTAACGACCGCATCTGTGTTATTTTCAGGAAACCTCGAAAGTCCCCCTATACTGAAGCATTCAGATGACTGCCTGTATGAGTTTGAGTGGAACACTGCTGCAGCTTGTGTCCTATCCAAAACAGAGGGAGATAATTGCAGAGTGTCTGATCCTCATGTTGGTGAGTTTATGTAACATTAGTTCCTTGTTTTCTCTGCACATATGATCTTGTTTCATAAGCAGCTTGTAACAGTTTGGAAACGCCTTCATTATTGTAGAACACATTCATTTGAATGTCATTTAACTACTATTAGCCTAGTCTAAAGCTCCACCTTCTGGAGCATAAAGCATAACACGGAATATTAATAAACCATATTTCAAATCTAAAAAGTAATCTTTTTAAAATTTTTTTTTTTTTTTTTTTTTTCTTTTTTTCCTAGCCAAAAAAAAAAATTATAAATATATACAAAGCACTGCATAAATTGTCGGTTCTATATAAATAGCAGTAATAAATTAATAAAGTATACATGTTGCACTTTTTAATACCAATAGATGGAGCCTAAAGACCATAAATCTACTAGAAACCACCAGATCAGCTGCACAGGAACTTTCTTTTTGTGTCACAGGGTTTTATTAAAGCCCAACACCTGGCCGGAAGAAGAAGGGGGAAAAAACCTGCAGGGACCCCATACAAGTCCTTGTTATGTCTAGGGAGAGATGAAGAGGCTGAATTGCTTCCCTTCTGGCCTGTTTCTGGGCTTGAGCTTGTGTAAGAGCAGTGTGACCAGCAAGCTTTTCTAAAACTTTTAGCAAGCTTTTGCAAAGTTTAGAGCTGCTTTTCCAAGCCTTTAAAGTGCCCTTCAGCTCCTGTTGGTAAATGTTATACACCGATCTTAATGGGAGTGTTGATTGTCACTTTTAACAAGCGTCAAGTAGTGCTGAAGCCTGCTAGCAGCTTGTTTAAAGTGGCATGTGCACACTCATTAAGTTCTGTGTTGAACAGTCACAAACTGGAGATAAATGGTAATTTTAGGCTTGATGTATACGGGACGTTTTTACAAACTCTCATGAACGATTTAACTTGACAGATTGTAGTTTAAAACGTCCATTTTTCTGCGTTTACATCCCGCATTTAGCCGCGTTTAGAAGCGTTTGATAAAAAAGTAATTTTTTTGAAATGGCAAAAATGAAAAACGTCTGTAAATGAAACGCGGCTAAATGCAAGTTACCGCGTTTGGCGTTTGAAACGTTGTAAACTTCGGCTTCTGAACTCGTTTTTTGGCCTATAAACGCAACTGCCTAAAAACTACATTAAACTAACCTGTGTACATGTACACGTAAGTAGGGCTGCAACTAATGATTATTTTCATAATCTATTAGTTGGCCAATTATTGTTTTGAATAATCTGTTAATAACCTTAAAAAAAAAGTGTGGTGTATAATTTTGTTAATATGTAAAGTTTAAAAAAAAAAAAAAAAAAGGCAATTTTATTCTTAAATATCTCTATGCAGTGGTAAATATAAATAACCAACTATATGGTTAGGGAGAAAAATATTTAATCCACTCTGAGAATAACAGACAGAAGAGTGATACTTTTTTTGGCCAATTAGTTGTTGGGCAGGTAAAAAAACGCAAATTGCTGCAAAAACGTATTGCATGCTTTTCTGCAGCTTCTCCATTGAAGTATATTGAACCAAAAGAGCACAGTTTTTCGTTAAAAAAAAAAAAAAGTCCTTGGCCCTTTCCAAACAGCAGCAGCTAAAAAAAAAAAAGCATAGATGTGAACGTGTCCCATAGGAAACCATGTAAATGAACTGTAGTGCGTTTCTGCCAAAAGCACCAAAAAGCACATCGATGTGAACCAGATCTAAGACGTTTAGTAACATAATGGGGTTAAAAAACTAAAATGAGCCCTTTTATAGTACAAAAAAAGCAGATAATCACTACCGTAGGGGTTCATTTTTTTTACTGTATAACTGTGAAAGTAATATTTACAGTAGCGATTATTTTCTCTTTTGTACTATAAAGGGCTCATTTTAGTTTTTTTAACCCGATTTATGTTACTGGCCGATTAATTGATTA
This sequence comes from Lithobates sylvaticus, assembly GCA_028564925.1. NCBI lineage: Eukaryota > Metazoa > Chordata > Amphibia > Anura > Ranidae > Lithobates > Lithobates sylvaticus. Next base: position 4,766 of record JAQSEC010001763.1, read on the forward strand.
TGAAAATAGTAATCGATTAATTTCATAATTGATTAGTTGTTGATTAATCGATTAGTTGTTTCAGCCCTACTCATAAGATAACATTGGATGAGTTCAGGGGCAGTTGAAAAAAAACATCCAACTGCCTCTGAACGTCCGTTTTCCAGCAGCAGTGTACATGAGGCCTTAGAATGTTAGTTAAAGCTTGCGGAATGCTCTGCAAATGCTTTGTCATAGCTTGCTGTTATTCAAGCGGATGCCTGTATGAAACAAACAAATGGCCACCACCCCATCCTGTAACTTGCCTTTGCAGCAAGGAGCACATAGAAGGGTGACACATCAAAAAAAAAAAAACAAAGAAAAATTTTAAGCTCACTTACCAGGCAGCCTGCAGCAAACTGAATTGTCCTGTCTAACAGTTGATGTTAAAACCAGCAGTTTAGTTTGCACGCATTTGCAAATATATGCGTAAGCTGCAGAGGCCGCATCGCAGCACCCTAGTGTACTGGATTCCTAACTCCTATAAATTTTGAGAGCCTCCAAAGTTGGAGCACATGTATAATAATGGACATGTTGGGGGCACTTATGCCTGGAGGGAGCCCACCGCTCCTTAAAGGCACAGGGATGCACTGGAAACCCAGCAATAGCACAATGGCAGTGAATTAGTGGGGGGCACACTGGATACCTATGCTGCCATTGTGCTATTGCTGGGCGTCCATTGTGTCCCTGTGCCTTTTGAGAGGTGGGCTCCCTCGGCATACCTGCCCTCAATCTATCCATTATTATATATGTGCTCCAACTTTGGAGACAAAAATGTATAAACAAAATGTATAGTTAGGACTGCAGTTGCCTCTGCCGCTTACGCATGTATTTGCAAATGTGTGCAATCTAAACCCCTGGTTTTAAAGTAAGCTGTTAGACAGAACAAGTTGGTTTGTTGCAGGCTGGCTGGTAAGTGAGCTTGGAATTTTTCTTTGTTGTTTTTTGGTCTGTGTGAAACAGGCCAACCCCCCACACTGGCGCTGTCGCTCTTCCTCCAGTGCTATGGGCTGTGAGCAGCCTCTTGGCATCATCGCATACAATGTTGGGCTATTAACCCAGAATTGTACATGGAGAAGACAGGAGTGGGATTGCACCTGGACACACCTTAGAGAGGAGGCTTTGCCGGTCTGGTCACCCTGCTGGAGCAACGAATGGGGTTAAGTATTACAGCTTATTCCTCTAAACCTAGACCATGACCATGTAACGCTGGCTTAAAACGTGGTTTCCACTCTGATTTAATGATGAAAATCTGTGTGGGCAAATACTGCTCGAAGCTTTTTTTTTTTTTTTTTTTTTTTTTAAATCTTTATTTTTATATTTCAAAATACATAAACATGAAACCGACAGTAAATTTCATTCTTAACACACATTTACATACTAATTCCTTCCCTCCCCCCCTCCCCCCCTTTCCTTGCCTATTCTCTCTAAGAGGTCCCGGCCCTACATTCCCAATAGTAAGAAAATACTCCCAACACACAATTAGAAGGGGTAACCTAACCCGTTACCACTGCAAGATATCTCCAAGAGTCCTTAAAATCATTCCAATCCCTCCATTTCTCTTTACCGCCGAAGCTTGTCTAGGTTTGCAACAGGTTTGATTTAAAGTGGTTTTAAAGGCTCAATTTTTTTTTTTTTACCTTCAGGCATATTTTATGCCTAAAGGTAAAAAAACACCTCTGTGCAGCAGTCTCCCCAATACTTAACTGAACCTCGTCTCTATCCAGCAATGTGCATGAGAGCCTCTGCTCTCTGAGGACTCTCTCTCCTCATTGGCTGAGACAGCAGCTGCCAATCGCAGCCAGCGAGCCAATGAGGGGAGAGAGGGAGTGGGGCCAAGCTGTGGCTCTGTGTGTGAATAGACACGCAGAGCCACAGCTTGGGAATGAGCCTGCTTGAGTGCCCCATTGCAAGCTGCTTGCTCTGGGGGCACTCTGCTGCAGGGAGGGGCCAGGAGCAACAACGAGGGACCCTAGAAGAGGAGGATCGGGGCTCCTCTGTGCAAGACAACTGCACAGAGCAGGTAAGTAGAACACGCATGTTTAAAAAAAAAAAAAAAGTATTTAATATCACTTCAAGTCTCATCTCCATTAGGATCATGGTGACCTTTATATTCTTTTACAGGTTTTAAGAATTTTTTTTTTTCCCTTTTTGCAATTTTGTTTTATAATTTTTAGGTTTGTTGTTGCTGAATACTAGTAACCTTTAAAGTGAAAATGAAAAGACAGAAATATGGCAACTGCCATTGCTTTACTGCATTGGCTTTTTAAAAGGGCAAGCTCTGGAGCTGTCATTTTTATTGTAGCTATACTAGTTTGTCAGTCACTGACCTAGAACAAGCATAGCCAGTGAAGTAAAAAAAGTCTGCACTCCGCAGCCAGCATGCTTGTTTAAAGTGTGTGACACACTGGACGTTATAACTAGGATCAGGATTGCATCTATTTTCAAAATAATAAAAAAATGGCTCAATTCACAAGAAAAAAAAAGCAAAAAAAAAAAAAAAGCTTTATTTTAAATAATTGTCAAATTTCATTGGATACAACTTTCCTTGTTGGCTCATCACTATAATTGATGGCCTTACTAGCCAAAAGGTGTAAAGCTTTTACAATAAAGGATTATTTGCTGATATTGTACAGTAAATGTTTTCTTTCCCTTTTTTTCAAATCCAACAGACAGCAAATACAATATATCTCTATATAGAAAATTGTTTTTTTTAATCCCTTTTTTTTTTGTCTTCTATTTTTTTCAGGTTTTTACTTTGATTTGTCACCACTAACCAAGAAAAATGAAAGTTATAATGTTGCTGCTGACCAGTATGACTTCTATTTAAATGTATGCAGCAATGTAACACAAGAACCCTGTGACACCGGCTCAGGAGCATGTCAAGTGACAAAATCGTAAGCCATTTAAAAATTTTTACACTTTTTACTGCGTGTGTAAAAGTAGTATTGGTTACCAGTAATGTGTATATCTGTTTTTTTTCTATTTTTATTTTTTTAGGAAGAGTGGTCATTGGAATATTGGTGTAGGAAGTTCCAAACTTTTATACTATGATGGAATGATCCAGCTAAGTTACACAGGAGGAACACCCTACAACGATGATAAGAAAACCCCTCGCTCATCGCGTTTTACTTTCTTGTGTGATAGAGATGCAGATATTGGTCAGCCAGAATATCAGGTAATCATACCTGTACTGGGGTCTGGCGCGTTTTTGATGCTTTTTACTGCGTGTCCCCCTTCTTTTTTTTTTTCTTTTTTTTTTCCTGGAACTAAATATATACATTATTAGTGCTTGAAAATATCCCCAGGTGCTTTGAGCACCTTGTTTGTCAAGCTCTGTTACAATTACCTTCTCAAATAATTTTAAGATTTAAAATTATTAATGTGTTTTCGGATACCAGCGCAACATGCAGAACATGCTCAACTTTTTTAAACTACATTGCAATAATGTGAACTATGCCCATAGAGTTGCATTGATTGTGGACTGTCTATGCAGTTAGAGTGCAGTCAAAAATGCAGCCGGGTATGAATGGGCAGCATTAATTTTGCTGGATGTACGGTGAACGAGAGGGGCTGTACTTGATCCTGTAAGAAAATTTACAGCATTAGACTGATAGCACTGTGCAAAATAATAGAGCCTGGAATGGCTTAGGGTGCTGACTTATTTTTATTTGGGTCTAAACCCTTTTGAACTGGTGATAACCAAAGTTAAACTAAAGAGAGAATAAGGTATTTATTGTAGGTTCAATTAAAATTCATAACATGAATACAGTATTGTTCTTAGAGATTTGTAAAATTTAAAATTGTAATTTGAAAAAAGGATTAGAAATTCTATTTGTGTACTGAAATGTAATAAGTCCCCTATGAAAAATGAGTTCAATGTTTTGATTTCTTTCTCTGGAATAATAGAGAGAAGACAATTACACGTATAACTTCAAGTGGTACACTAAATATGCCTGTCCCGCACAGCCCGTGGAATGTATCGTGGTAGATGAAAAAACAAATAAACTATATGATTTATCCAGGTAATGCTAAAATTATATTTGTGTAATAATTTTTGTACTATTTTAGACACTTCCTGATTGTATAACACACGTGGCAGGAAAACGTGGGCCTAGCCACTGCACATATGCGCCTGAGGTTGTGGGCTGAGAGTGCGTTCACTGCGCTGACTTAACTGTCTGCAGCAGCACTTGGTCATATATTCTTCTGCTGCTGGCTCCCGATCATGTGACCCGAGAGCCGGTCACTGCAGACACCATTAAAGTGGGTGTAAAGGCAAAAGGTTTTTTACCTTCATGCATTTTATGCGTAAGATAAAAAACCTACTGTGTGCAGCAGCCCTAAAACTTACCTGTGGCCCATCTAGATCCAGTGGTGTTGCAGGAGAGACTCTGCTGTCTGGGACTCCCCTCATCATTGGCTGAGACAGCCGCGTGATGTCATTGGCTCCTCCTGCTGCTGTCAATCAAAGTCCGTGAGCCAATGAGGAGAGAAAGGGGGCAGGGCGAATGGACACACGGAGCTGTGATTCGGCTCGGGTGCCTCCATAACAAACTGCTTTCTGTGGGGGCACTCAACTGGAGGAAGGGGCCAGGAGCACAGAAGAGGAACCCGAGACGAGGATTGAGGCTGCTCTGTGTAAAACCACCGCACAGAGCAGGTAATTATAACATGGTGGTAAAGGGCTTAAAGTATATCCAAAACTTTTTTTTTTTTATTTTATTTTTTTTATTGGTAGAGTGGGGAAGGGTTAAAGCAGAAGTCCATTTTTGCCCTCTGTGTCTCATTGGGGGGATATCCCTTCAATCCCTGTCCTGTATACTCTGGATGTGAAAGGATATAATGTCCTGATAGAAATAGAATCTTCCAAAGAATACACTTGTTTCTGTGACAACTCTATTACTGTTCTGGTGGTCAGTCTACATTTTGGAGTACCCTCTTTTAGTCCCAGTGACATTGGTGATCAGGATAGTTAGATTTTTTTAACTCCTTTAGTTATACTTTAAAGCTCATTCTCAATTTCAGAGAGTCTGGTATTGTTTTCATACTTTTACTGTGTTTTACAGTTTTATAACCTGTATTTTGTCTAACCACCATTAGCATCTCACTCCCCCATACATGAGTCCATGTATGGGGAAATCTTGGGATAGCAAGTTATAGCTTCTGACTTCATAAATTAACTAATGACTGTCAAACCTCTGATCAACCCAACCAGCTAAAAGAGGTGTGTGAACACCCAGTCTGTCTGTTACAGCTGCTTTTTTTTTTTTTGTAACTACTTCCTACCCGTAGAACGTCATATGACATCCTGGACTTTCAGTGGTTACACAGGGATGATGCCTGCAGCTTAATGCTTCATCCTGGTATCAACATGCTGGATTTT
>JAQSEC010002420.1:0-10166 GCA_028564925.1 Lithobates sylvaticus
GCAGTTTGAGAGATTTCGGATGTTGGCTCCATTGGCGGATCTACACGGCACTCCTTGCCCAGACTTCCTCTGGGGCTTAATATGGGACTGATATCAACTTGCCTCCAAAAATCTATCGCACAGAAGACTTGGCGTGAATACGAATTGGCCTGGTCTAAATGGTGCTCTTTTTGTGCTAGGGTAAATATCGACATGCTTGAGGTGAATGCTTTTGTTTCCTTAGCCTTTGTATCTTTTTTGATTGAATCACAATTACGTCCTGCCTCGGTTAGTAAAGTTTTGCCAGGGGTATCATTTTTTCTAAAGTTTGCAGGACGGCCAGCACTGACTTCCTTTTTTTTTCAAGTTTGTCAGATACTTAAAGGATTTCGTAAATCTGTCCCTGCTAAGGATAATAGTCTATTCGTCCTTCTTGTGAAGGTTCCTTTTTTATCCACCAGGACCAGACACCATTGACCAGATATCAATTTTCGGCTGTTCTCTCATCCTGCCTGAAAAGTCTTAACCTAGCTGGGTCTAAATTTTCTTCTCACTCATTCCGTATCAGTGCAGCCACAACTGCTAGTCTCCTGGGGTTTGATCCAGAAGGCCAAAAGAGGGTTGGTAGATGGGCTAGTAACAGATATAAAATTTATGTCCGTCCTGAGTTACTTATCTGATGATTTTTTGTTTCAGATCCAGCTAAATATACAGTTTGGATTGTAGGCCACTCCTATATCTACTGGGCTGGTAAGCAGGCGACATCTAGGAGTTATTCTAGTAATTTGGGTTTGAACGTTCATGATTTTTCCATTTTCTGGTCAGGTGTCCGGGGCCTTCGTTGGCGAGATCTGAAGAGTCATTTAGCTCATTTGGCATCTATTTGGCCGTCTCCTGATATTTTGGTCTTCCACTTGGGGGCCAACGACATCGGTAAGGTTCGTACCTTGGACCTGCTCTGTGAGATAAAACAGGATATTTATGATATTAAATTATCATTTCCCAATGCTATTCTGGCATTCTCTGAGATGGTTCCTCGACTTCTTTGGTCTCCTAGTGGAAGTTTATTTTATCTTGATAAGGTTAGGAGACGGCTAAATAGAACAATCCATAACTTTATAATTTATTTGGGCGGTTTATCCTTCCGCCATGTGGAGCTGGAAGGTTTTCTTCCGGGCTTGTTTAGAAAAGATTTAGTTCACCTGTCAGTGATTGGTGTTGATATATTTAACATGGGTCTGCAGAATTTGATTGAAGGTGCTATGGTGTTGGGGGGACCTCAGTCAGTAGATACTCTACTGTCCTCGGTCTGTGGGGATTAGTCGTCCAGCATCGGCTGGATGGACAAAATATAAATAAATTCTGATGATTGTGTTATAGCCAAGATGGCTTCATTTATTTTAATTTATAAATATTTATGAGGATTACCCCCTTTAAACAACACCAGGGCCAAAATATTATTTACCAAGAAATTCAATAAAAAAAAAAATGATTAAAAGAAGAAAGAAGTTGTAAGTGTGTTATTTGTTCATGTTAATGACTCCTTAGTGCGGGCCCATGACAGGTCCTTGCAATGTGCAGGGCTGACATGGGACAGCATAAGGGGAATGCAGTATGCGTGATTACAAGTGGCTATTGGCTGGAGCCAGGGCAGCAACAGCAGCTGATTGGTGGAGTTTCGGCGGGAGCAGAGACCCGCAGGACAGAGATGATAAAAGAGGCCGTCCGGCCGTTAGAAGGACACAGTACCTCAGGACCGGGACTCCCACCCCCCCTTCCCCTTTTATTTATTATAATCGTCAGGGTGTTGTTTATTGGGGATTAGTCGTCCAGCATCGGCAGGATGGACAAAATATAAATAAATTCTGATGATTGTGTTATAGCCAAGATGGCTTCATTTATTTTAATTTATAAATATTTATGAGGATTACCCCCTTTAAACAACACCAGGGCCAAAATATTATTTACCAAGAAATTCAATAAAAAAAAAAAAAATTATTAAAAGAAGAAAGAAGTTGTAAGTGTGTTATTTGTTCATGTTAATGACTCCTTAGTGCGGGCCCATGTACTTTGGGGATTGATACAATGTGTGCACACAGTGCAAGGAAGGAATTGAAAAAAACGATCAAAGAAGATGGAAGTGTAAACATTGATCTGGTCCATAAAGGATATACAGGTTCAGGAGCTGAGCTGGTAATTGTGTTTATACTCGGTTGTCCACCTCCAGCTAAAGCCAAAAGCAGTCTTGCAGTGGGAGTGTCTGTCCAGTAAATTGATGATCAGGAGACCCCTAGGTGGGATTACAGGAGGAAGAACTCTAATGCCCCGTACACACGGTCGGAAATTCCGACCACAAAATCCGTTGGATTTTTTCAGACGGATTTTGTCCGACACTGGTGTTGCATACACACGGTCGGACAAAGTTGTCGGAAAATCTGATCATTCTGAATGTGGTGACGTTCGTTGCGTACGACGGGACTACGTAGAGGCTAGTAGCCAATAGCTTTGGTCTTGTAATGTGATCTGAGCATGCGTGGCACTTTGTCCGTCGGAATTCGCTACACACGATCGGAAAAAGTCTGATTTCCGTCGGAAATTCCAATGGAAAAAGTCAGATGGAGCCCACACACGGTCGGAATTTCTGACAACATGGTCCTACAGGACATTTTCCGTCAGAAAATCCGACTGTGTGTACGGGGCATTAGAGGGGAATTTATGAAAACTGGAGCAGCCAGAATCTGGGGCAGTTGTGTATGACAACCAATCAGCTTCTATCTTTCATCTTCAAAGTTTAACTAAACAAGCTGAAGATAGAGGCTGATTGGTTGCTTCAGATTCTGGCTCCTCCAGTTTTTATAAATTCCCCATTAATATCATAGTATCAGCTTTCACTGATGGCTGTAATCATTTATGAAATAATACATTTATTCTTACATCTTTATCTGATTACATTTTTCTAAGATTTTCTTCTGTCCATTAAGAGTTCCAGATTAATTATACAGACTGTTTTCTTTCTTTCTAGATTAGTTATGGAGCCAGAGATACTTTGCTGAGTGATAGAAAGATGTATCCAAACTTTTTCCGGACAGTTCCGGATGATGAGATGCAATATGTGGCCATAGCAAAGTTACTGGAAAGGTTGAAGTGGAACTGGGTCGGGATCCTTACATCTGATGATGAATACGGAGAGAGGGAGATCCGACAACTCAGCAAACATTTATCGAATCATGGAATTTGTATTGAATTCAAGATTCTGGTGTCTAAAGAGAATCATAATGAAATTCCTCCAGAGCTGCGGACCTCAACTACAGAAGTTCTTATTATTTGTGGCTCAGTTAGTCTGACTTATTACAAGTTTTTGTATAATAATGTCCCTTATTACACGGAGAAAACATTTATTCTACCAGATTCTTGGTCAATGAGTGAAATGTTTTTAGCTCTCAGTAACTGCAGCTTGGTGTTTACGTTCCCCCTTCTCTACATAAATGGATTGCTGGAATATTTTTATAGTATTTATCCAACCAGCCGCCCAAATGACCCCCTGATGGAGGATATTCTCATAACTGAATGTAGATGCTTTTCAAAAAAACAAATGAAAAATGTCCTTATTCCACTCACAACTAGACATCCTCTTAGGAACTGCAGTTTGGAGACACGTCCACTTGATTTATATTATCCTGATGAGAAAACATCCTATAGAGTGTATATTGCAGTCTACATTTTGGCTCAAGCATTACATGACATGGATTTCTCTTTTAAAATAAATTACAAAAAATCTGAAATAAATCCTCACACACTAAAGTATAAGGTGAGAGCGTCCAATGAAAGTTTACTTGTATCTTTTTATACTCGGTCAGTTCAGTACTGGAACACAATGTGCCCAGACAAAAATTACACCCAGTTTAGTTTAGAGGTGTTTAACCCTTTCACTTCTTCAAAGTCAAAATCATTTTAGGCCTGAAGATTATATAAAACCCCTAAACAGTATACAGTATATTTTCTGAAAGCAGAGACCCTGGAGAAGCAATGCTTGCTGTATCATATTTTTCTGTCACATGATATTAGTGCAATGGTTTACCAAATGTAATATTCTGTTTTGAGTAAAAGATACACAAAGATAATTTTAGGGCATACAAATGTAATATATTACTCAATTATTTGATAAAATATAAAAGATGAGGTTGCATTGAATAAACAGATAGTCAGTATGTCAAGCTTTAAAATGACCGGCACCTCTGAAATGGTGACAAACTTTAGTACCTTCACTTTCCCATAGGTAATGTATTAAAGGCTAAGTTCATTTTTTCCCTACCCCCCCCCCCCCTGTGCCAGTGGGTAGGAGCTTCTCCTCCCCCAAAACCGGAGCCACACAGCCCACACAGCCCACTAAACTACAAGTCCTGTCTTCCATTATGGCAGACAGAATTGTAGTATCAATGGACTGTGATTGTGCTGATTGTTACGCCCAGCGCTCCGGGTGCCCCATCCATCCGGAGCGCTCACGGCGTCTTCTGCCTTGCAGCGCCCCAGTCAGCTTCGCTGACCGCAGGCGCTGCTCTGTTGTCTGTGGGATGCGATCCACGCGGCGGCCCGGGTTCCGCCGGGGGATCGCATCCCGTCGCTCTTACCTGTCCCCGCCTGCTTCCTCCCTGCACGCGCGTCCCCACTCCCTAAGGCGCGCGCGCACTAAGTTACCTTCTCTTAAAGGGCCAGCGCACCATTGATTAGTGCCTGGTCCAATTACTGTGCAACAGAACCTTTTTCTACCCACTTCCCCTTCCTGTCCTCGCCGGATCTTGTTGCCTTGTGCCCAGTGAAAGCGTTTGTGTTGCCCTTGCCTGTGTACCCAGATTTCTGCTGTGCCCCTGACTACGAACCTTTGCCGCCTGTCTTGACCTTCTGCTACGTTTGACCTCGCCTCTGCCTTATCCCTGTGTACCGCGCCCGTCTCAGCTGCCAGTGTAGTCGAGTTGCCATTTGAGGACACGACCTGGTTGCTACCGCCGCTACAAGTCCATCCCGCCTTGCGGCGGGCTCTGGTGAAAACCAGTAGCAACATTAGAACCGGTCCTCCAGTACAACCTGTGCTTTCGCCTCACTGGCATAGGGGATCCACCTCCTGTTCCCCGTCATACCCCGAGCGTGACACTGATCAGTGCACTCATTGTCCATTCACAAGTCCTCCAGCTTTCTAACAAAAAGCCTGTACAGATGTATGGGCAGAAAGCTGAAGGACTTGTCTGCAGGAGCCTGACATTGCACCCATGATCCACTCATACCAGATAACTAATAACAGCTCTACAATTATTGTTCTCACTCCAGCATGCTTGTTGATAACATGTACAGAAAAATTAAAGCATTAGTGCGCAGGCGCCCCTCCCATCTGTGTTTATTTTGGTATATGTGTGTATGTGGGAGGAGGCTCATATATATGTATTTTGGATGTGGATTTGATTTTATTTTCTTACACTTTATTTTTTATCACATGAGGACACGAGTCCCATATGTCAATTTTTTTGGGACAAGTTCCCTTTAATGAGACCACTGATGTCTCCCCTGCCCTCCATTAACCACCTGAGACCCAGTATACGTCATATGACGTCTTTTTGGTCTCAGGGGTATATCTGAATGATGCCTGTAGCTACAGACATCATTCAGATATTGCCGGTTTCAGCCGGCGATTCCCTGCACCATAAGAACGATCATAGCGGCTGTTCCGCCGCTTGATCGTTCTTACGGGCGGCGGGTGGGCACGCCCCCCCCCTCCCGCCGCCCTCCGGTGCTTTTACCGACTCACCGCTTCCATCGGTGAGTCGGACTCGGGATCCGCCGGCACCGGATGATGCACATAGAGATTTCCGGCGGACCAGATGGTCGCCGGAGTCTCTATGATCGTTCGGAGGCCGGGCGCGATGTTATGACGTCACGCCCGGCCTCTGCATTCAAAAAACGGCGCCGCCTCCGCTGGAAAGCGGTGATCGTTTTTTTTTTTTTTTTTTTTTTGATTTTAGGCTTCCCAGCCTAGAGGTGAGATGTGGGGTCTTATTGACCCCATATCTCACTGTTAATAGGTCCGATCGTGTCATATTCCTATTACAAGGGATGTTTACATTCCTTGTAATAGGAATAAAAGTAATCAAATATTTTTTTTTTTTTTTTAAGTTGTTGAACTAAAAAAATAAAATAAAATGAACAATAAAAAAAAAAAAAAAAAAAAAAAATTTAAAGCGCCCTGTCCCCGTGAGCTCATACGCAGAAGCGAACGCATATGTAAGTCCCGCCCACATATGAAAACGGTGTTCAAACCACACATGTGAGGTATCGCCGCGAACGTTAGAGCGAGAGCAATAATTCTAGCCCTAGACCTCCTCTGTAACTCAAAATATGTAACCAGTAAAAAATGTTAAAGCGTCGACTATGGGGATTTTTAAATACCAAAGTTTGGCGCCATTCCACAAGCGCATGCAATTTTGAAGCGTGACATGTTGGGTATCTATTTACTCGGCGTATCTTCATCTTTCACATTATGCAAAAAAATTGGGCTAACTTTACTGTTTTGTTTTTTTTTTAAAGCAGGAAACTGTTTTTTTTTTCTGAAAAAAACGCGTTCGAAAAATTGCTGCGCAAATACCGTGTGAGATAAAAAGTTGCAACGACCGCCATTGTATTCTTTAGGGTCTTTGCTAAAAAAACATATATAATGTTTGGGGGTTCTATGTAATTTTCTAGCAAAAAAATTTGGAATTTTACATGTAGGAGAGAAATGTCAGAATTGGCCTGGGTCTCAGGTGGTTAAACAAATGGAGTTCAGATCACGCCCCATTAGCTTCTTCCCAGGACCCCAAAATCACATTTTACTGATCACTTCAGGGTTACAAATAGATAGGGGAGATCAATAAACAGACATTCACTGGTCTCCCTAATGGAGGCTGCCATTGCTGAAATCTCCTTGGAGAATAAAAGTTCTTTGGCTGTTCAGCTTCTTTCTTATCGGAGTTGTCTGACTCTAGTTATACAGGAAATATTTTGTGCATTGATTTCCTGAAATCACACACAGCAAGGTATCTATACGGTTTTGGGGTAAACGTGTAATAGCAGTCATGTATAGGTTGAGCGAACCTGAACTGTAAAGTTCGGGTTCGTACTGGACTTTTGGGTTTTTGGTACACAGACCCGAACCATAACAATTTACTGTATGTTTGGGTTTGAGTTTGGTGTTTGGCAATGTAATGGCGCCTTTTAAAAAGCTGCAATGCAGCCAATCAACATTCGTTTAACTTGTGTGCCCTTAGAAGCCATCACAGCCATGCCTACTAATGGCATGGCTGTGATTGGCCAGTGCAGCATGTGACCCAGCCTCTATATAAGCTAGAGGCCCATAGCACATCACGTCACTCTGCTTTAGATAGTGTAGGGAAAGGTTGTTGCTGCTGCATTGAGGGAGAGAATTAGATAGGAGTCCTGATTCAGAAATATAATTACCCAGCGATCTACCTTGATTTTCTTGTGTGGGTGCAGTACACAATCTTTTTACACTGCTCTGAACCCAGTGCCAGAGAAAAGATAACTTTTATCTGTCTGTTAGTTAGGTTGGCGTCGGCGGGCATTTTATGCAAGCTCAGTGCACCAGCACTGCATATGTTACTGTGAGATACACCCTTTAGATACTGTTGCTCTATTCTGCTTTTCTAAAAACACCCATTTAGGGCCCAAAAAAATATTTTACAGTGTTTGCTGCATATCTGTACGTGTGAGATACACACGTTAGATACTGTTCTTCTATTGTGCTATTCAAAAAAAAAAAAATTAGAGCAATTTTTTTTTTTTTTTTTTAATACCATTTTCTGCATATCTGTAGGTGTGAGATACACCCTTTAGATACTGTTGCTCTATTCTGCTATTCTAAATACAGTGGTGTGAAAAAGTGTTTGCCCCCTTCCTCATTTCCTGTTCCTTTGCATGTTTGTCACACTTAAGTGTTTCGGAACATCAAACCAATTTAAACAATAGTCAAGGACAACACAAGTAAACACAAAATGCAATTTGTAAATGAAGGTGTTTATTATTAAAGGTGAAAAAAAATCCAAACCATCATGGCCCTGTGTGAAAAAGTGATTGCCCCCTAAACCTAATAACTGGTTGGGCCACCCTTAGCAGCAACAACTGCAACCAAGCGTTTGCGATAACGTGCAATGAGGCTTTTACAGCGTCCTGGAGGAATTTTGGCCCACTCATCTTTGCAGAATTGTCCTAATTCAGTTACATTAGAGGGTTTTCGAGCATGAACGGCCTTTTTAAGGTCATACCACAACATCTCAATAGGATTCAGGTCAGGACTTTGGCTAGGCCACTCCAAAGTCTTCATTTTGTTTTTCTTCAGCCATTCGGTGGTGGACTTGCTGGTGTGTTTAGGATCATTGTCCTGCTGCAGAACCCAAGTTCGTTTCAGCTTGAGTACACGAACAGATGGTCGGACATTCTCCTTCAGGATCTCTTGGTAGACAGCAGAATTCATAGTTCCTTTTATCACGGCAAGTCTTCCAGGTCCTGAAGCAGCAAAACAGCCCCAGACCATCACACTACCACCACCATATTTTACTGTTGGTATAATGTTCTTTTTCTGAAATGCAGTTTTCCTTCTACGCCAGATATACTTGGACATACACCTTCCAAAGAGTTCCACTTTTGTCTCATCGGTCCACAGAATGTTGTCCCAAAAGTCTTGGGGATCATCAAGATGTGTTGTGGAGAAATTGAGACGAGCTTTGATGTTCTTTTTGCTCAGCAGTGGTTTTCTCCTTGGAACTCTGCCATGCAGGCCATTTTTGCCCAGTCTTTTCCTGATGGTGGAGGCATGAACGCTGACCTTAACTGAGGCAAGTGAGGCCTGCAGTTCCTTGGACGTTGTTGTGGGGTCTTTTGTGACCTCTTGGATGAGTCGTCGCTGCGCTCTTGGGGTAATTGTGGGCGGCCGGCCACTGGGAAGGTTCACCACTGTTCCATGTCTTCGCCATTTGTGGATAATGGCTCTCACTGTGGTTTGCTGGATCCCCAAAGCTTTGGAAATGGCTTTATAACCCTTTCCAGACTGATAGATCTCAATTACTTTCTTTCTCAATTGTTCCTGAATTTCTTTGGGTCTCGGCATGATGTGTAGCTTTTAAGGATCTTCTGGTGGACCTTACTGTGTCAAGCAGCTCCTATTTAAGTGATGCCTTGATTGTGAACAGGTGTGGCAATAATCAGGCCTGGGTGTGGCTAGAGAAATTGAACTCAGGTGTGGACAACAGTTATAGTATGTTTTAACAAGGGTGGCAATCACTTTTTCACACAGGGCCATGATGGTCTTCCAGGTCCTGCTTCAGGACCTGGAAGACTTGCCGTGATAAAAGGAACTATGAATTCTGCTGTCTACCAAGAGATCCTGAAGGAGAATGTCCGACCATCTGTTCGTGTACTCAAGCTGAAACGAACTTGGGTTCTGCAGCAGGACAATGATCCTAAACACACCAGCAAGTCCACCACCGAATGGCTGAAGAAAAACAAAATGAAGACTTTGGAGTGGCCTAGCCAAAGTCCTGACCTGAATCCTATTGAGATGTTGTGGTATGACCTTAAAAAGGCCGTTCATGCTCGAAAACCCTCTAATGTAACTGAATTAGGACAATTCTGCAAAGATGAGTGGGCCAAAATTCCTCCAGGACGCTGTAAAAGCCTCATTGCACGTTATCGCAAACGCGTGGTTGCAGTTGCTGCTGCTAAGGGTGGCCCAACCAGTTATTAGGTTTAGGGGGCAATCACTTTTTCACACAGGGCCATGATGGTTTGGATTTTTTTTCACCTTTAATAATAAACACCTTCATTTACAAATTGCATTTTGTGTTTACTTGTGTTGTCCTTGACTATTGTTTAAATTGGTTTGATGTTCCGAAACACTTAAGTGTGACAAACATGCAAAGGAACAGGAAATGAGGAAGGGGGCAAACACTTTTTCACACCACTGTACAACCATTTAGGGCCCAGAAAAATATTTTACAGTGTTTCCTACATATCTGTACGTGTTAGATACACACTTTAGATACTGTTCTTCTATTCTGCTATTTAAAAAAACACCCATTTAGGGCAAGATCCTAAATGTGAGAAATATGAGGAGAACGTTAAATAAGGGACGTGGCCCCAGTTATGGT
>JAQSEC010004210.1:0-10172 GCA_028564925.1 Lithobates sylvaticus
GCCCCCTCTCTGCTGGCTAGAATGGGAATACAGCCTCCCATGTCCTCTATGTACTCTGCAAAGCCATCATCGTGGCTCCAATTCACGGGTAGCGTGGGTCCCCCTACTAAGATTGGGCCCAGGGCAGATGCCCCGTTTGCTCTGTGCTAAAGACGGCCCTTATTAAACCTAAAGTAAACGGAACATTTCATATTCCTGATATGTCTGCTGTACCATGTACTTGTATGAGAGTCTCCTGTTCTCTCTGTATTGCTTCCTTTGTGTGAAATCCCTGCTCTTCCTCCCAGTCCCTCTGCTTTCCTATTAATAACTGAAAACGATTAAACCTGAAAAGGGTATCCGTGTGTAATACCCGCATCCAAAACACAAGTGTCAGGTTTTTACTGCGATTTTTGCCATGACTTGCGATTTAAAAAAAAAAAGTTTACACTGTATATAGCTGGTTGCTAAGGAGGGGGTCGGGAAGCCGGCCGCGGCGTCCTTAATAACCGATGAGTTATCAGCTGTCAGCGGGCTTCCCCGCTGAATGTAAAAAAAAAAAAAATTGCCGGCTAAAGTTTTTTTAACCGTCCAAGAAAAACAGCATGAAGGCCTGCAACAGACACGGACCATTCATGTGTCTCACCTTATAATTAGGTCTCCTCGGTGGTCGAGGGTGCAGGATGCACTTTGTTATTGTCAGAAATCTCCTTCCTTTCTTTTCCAGAATCTCCTTTTCTAAATGAACAAAAGGAAAGTTTTAGCATTTGAGGTCAGGAAGCGCTGCGCCTGCGCATTACGGGGCGGACACTATCCGATGGGGCAGAACACCGGTAGAAGGCCTGCAGCAGACACGGACCATTCATGCGTCTCAACCTTATACTTAGGTCTCCTCGGTGGCCGAGGGTGCAGTATGCTCTTCTTTATTGATGGAAAATTAATCCTCTTCTCTCCTAAATGAACAAAAAGGAAAGTTTTTAGCATTTGAGGTCATGATTACTAAAGAAAGACACTTACTGAGAACAACGTGTTTTAGTTTGGATAGAGGGGGGCGGGGTTAGACCCGATTTTTGTGTTTGGAGATTTCCTCCTCACTTCCTGTCCAGTCACAGGAACAGGAAATGATAGAAAAATCAGCAATCTTTTTTTTTCAATTATTCTTTTTGGGGAGATTGTCACCATAATAGTAAATCAGAAAACATCCAGCGGAGGCCCGAATAACAATAAAAACATGGCTGGGTTCTAATTAGGGCTGAAACAACTAATCGATTACTATTTTTATAATCGATTAATCGGCCAGTAACATAATGGGGTTAAAAAATAAATAAATAAAATTAGTCCTTTATAGTACCAAAAGAGCAAATAATCGGTACTCCATGTTTCCATGTTTTGAGTTACAGAGGAGGTCTAGGGCTAGAATTATTGCTCACAAGAATGCATAGGAATCAGTGCATTTAAATAGCACTGATTGCTGTATAAATGACAATGGTCCCAAAAATGTCCGATGTGTCTGCCATAATGTCGCAGTCACAATAAAAATCGCTGATCGCCGCCATCATTAGTAAAAAAAAAAAAAAAAAAAAATCATCATCAAAAATGCTATAAAACTATCCCCCCACTTATTGCGATTTTTTTTACCAAAAATATGTAGAATACGTATCAGCCTAAACTGAGGAAAAAAAGTTTTTTTTATATATTTTTGGGGGATATTTTTATTTTTTTTTAAACCTGTCACTCTTCTTTTGTTTATAGCGCAAAAAATAAAAAACGCACAGGTGATCAAATACCACCAAAAGAAAGCTCTATTTGTGGGGACAAAATGATATTTGGGTACAGTGTTGTATGTGACAACGCTGAAAGCTGAAAAAATGGCCTGGGCAGGAAGGGGGTGAAAATGCCCTGTACTGAGGTGGTTAAATTACAATAAATACTTGCATACTACACTTAGAGGGCGCTGTTCTCTTGTCCTTTCTATGAACCTGTCATCTGCCTGCTAAGAGGAGAGTGTGTGGGGGGAATTATAACTGAAAGTTAGCCACAGGAGGTGGAGAGGCGGCGGCGGCTTGGGGGTGGGAGGGTCACATTAGGGGTTAATAACGAGTTATAGAATTGTTCAGCAGAGTCTGAGATTCTGATATAAGCTTATAGGAGAGGGAGATACGAGGTCCGTATTGCATACAGACGTGGCCACCTGCGGGCACTTTTTTTTAGGTCCGTACGGCGTACCTGGCCGTGAAAGGGTTAAAGAGGAACTGCAGTCTGCTCACATAATTTTGTAACCAAAACATCTTTGCCATTCTGAAGCTTCCCTCCAATCACTTTGCATATTATTTTATATATACTGTGATTCTGTACTTTGCCAAATATGCTGCAGGAATCTCCCTTCACTGAGTCTGGCTGCAGCCATTTTAACTGTGGGCAGCTGCCTGTTCACTTCCTGGATTTACACAGACACACAGAGGCTCGCCTCCAGCTCTGCAGCTCTCATTGGCCCTCTTATGACTCATTCCCCCGCCCCCCCCCCCCCCTCCCGTCCTGGCAAACTCTCACAAGAGTGTGAGAGAGAGAGCTGTGTATGATGTGGTAAGCCTAGGATAATGACCAGACAAGAAACAGGAAGTGTTTTAGTCAAACATTTGGGCCAAAATGTATTCAGCCACATGTCTTTAGTAAAAAAAATGCCAATAAGCGTATATTTATTGGTTTGCGCAAAAGTTATAGCGTCTACAAACTAGAGTACATTTTCTGGAATTTACACCGCTTTAATTTATGACTGCCTATCTCATTTCTTGAGGTGCTAAAATGGCAGGGAAGTACAAAACCCCCCCAAATGACCCCATTTTGGAAAGTAGACACCCCAAGCTATTTGCTGAGAGGCATGTTGAGCCCATTGAATATTTTTTTTTTAGTCCCAAGTGATTGAATAAAGACAAAAATAAAAAATAATTTTTTTTTTTCAAAAAGTTGTCACTAAATGATATATTGCTCACACATGCCATGGTTATATGTGGAGATGCACCCCAAAATACATTTTGCTGCTTCTCCTGAGTACGGGGATACCACATGTGTGGAACTTTTTGGGAGCCTAGCCGCGTACGGGGCCCCGAAACCCAAGCACCGCCTACAGGATTTCTAAGGGTGCAAATTTTTGATTTCACTCCTCACTGCCAATCACAGTTTCGAAGGCCATAAAATGCCAAAATAGCACAAACCCCCCCCAAATGACCCCATTTTGGAAAGTAGACACCCCAAGCTATTTGTTGAGAGGCATGGTGAGTATTTTACAGCTCTCATTTGTTTTTGAAAATGAAGAAAGTAAAGAAAATTTTTTTTTTTTTCAATTTTCAAAACTTTGTGACAAAAAGCGAGATCTGCAAAACACTCACCATACCTCTCAGCAAATAGCTTGGGGTGTCTACTTTCCAAAATGGGGTCATTTTTGGGGGGTTTGTGCCATCTGGGCATTCCATGGCCTCCGAAACTGTGATTGGCAGTGAGGAGTGAAATAAAAAAATTACACCCTTAGAAAGCCTGAAGGCGGTGATTGGTTTTTGGGGTCCCGTACGCGGCTAGGCTCCCAAAAAGTCCCACACATGTGGTATCCCCGTACTCAGGAGAAGCAACAGAATGTATTTTGGGGTGTATTTCCACATATGCCCATGGCATGTTTGAGCAATATATCATTTAGTGACAACTTTTTGTAAAAAAAAAAAAATTTTTTTTCTCATTCATTCTCTTGGGACAAAAAAAAAAAAAAAAAATTTAATGGGCTCAACATTGCTCTCAGCAAATAGCTTGGGGGGGGCAATTTCCAAAATGGGGTCATTTTGGGGGGGGGGTTTGAACTGTCCTGGCATTTTATGCACAACATTTAGAAGCTTATGTCACACATCACCCACTCTTCTAACCACTTGAAGATAAAGCCCTTTCTGACACTTTTTGTTTACATGAAAACATTTTTTTTTTGCAAGAAAATTACGTTGAACCCCCAAACACTATATATATTGTTAAAGCAAAGGCCCTACAGATTAAAATGGTGGGTGTTGCATTTTTTTTCCACACAGTATTTGCGCAGTGATTTTTCAAACGCATTTTTTTGTGGAAAAAATACACTTTTTTTTATTTTAATGCACTAAAACACACTATATTGCTCAAATTTTTGATGAAATAAAAAATATGATCTCGCTAGTATAGATCTGATCAGATCAGATATCGATCTGTTCAGATACTGTACCACTAAGGGAGGTGTATGCTTTGCGCGTGGGTGTTTGCGGTACTGGCACTAACCTGGGGCGACGCAGATCTTATTTGACCCTAAAACCTAATTGATATCACACATCGGGCGATCAGGGGGTTAAACCGTTATTGGGTAATAAATGGCGGGTGCCCTGACAGTATAAAAAACAAACTAACTAACCAGCGTCACCCGTAACAGTTATACGGTGATCACTGGTGAAAGGGTTAACTAGGGGCAATCAGGGGGTTAAAACCTTTATTAAGTAATATATGGGGGTACCTGACGCTATATAAAAACCTGACGGGGAACCTAAATAACTAACTGGCTAACCAGCGTCACCAGTGACACTTATACAGTGATCACTGGTGAAAGGGTTAACTCTAGGGGCAATCAGGGGGTTAAAACCTTTATTTAGGTTGTAATATGGGGGTACCTGACCTATAAACCTATTTATGAACCTATATAAACATGACAGTTAACCTAAAAAAAAACTGGTTACCTAGCGACACCAGTGACACTAATGCAGCGATCAGAAAAACGATCGCTTAGTGACACTGGCAAAAGGGGTTAAAGGGTTACCTGGGGGGCAATCAAGGGGTTAAACCTTTATTAGGGGGGGTAGGGGGCTACCTTGGACCTAAAACTAACTGCCCTGACAGTTATTACAGTCACACTGTCACTAAATGCAGTGATCAGTAAATAAATGATCACTGCAATTAGTGACACTGTGACTGGGGGGGGCAGGGGGTGATCTGGGGGTTATTTGTGTGCCTATGTGTACTGGTGTCAGTGTACTGTTGGTGCACTAACCTGTGTGTGTGTTTACTCCTCGGCGTTCCGGTCTTTCTGACCGATGCGCCGAGTGTGACATCACTTCCTCTGCCTGTGTTTTGATTGACACAGCCAGGCAGGGCTCAAGTCCTGCGGGAACGCATGGGAACGGAGTTCCTGTACTTTTTCCTCAACGGGAACTCAGTTCCCGTTAGCAGCTGTGTCCTGCAAGACTTTGAAGTATGCGAGCTGTGTGGCAGGTGCTACACCAGCAGCTGCCGACACAGCTCGCAATAGTAAGTGCCGCACACCTGACCATTCAGGCATTGCCAGTAGGGGGCCCCATGACAGCTTCCGCTTCGATCTACCTGTCAATCACAGCTAGCTGACAGGTAGATCAGGTCCCTGCTGCTAAGAAATTTGTATTTAGTCAGACCTCTCGTGATGCGCTCCTCCCTGCCGGCCCCTCCTGATTTTCTGTCTCCTCATCTCCCCACCCCAGTCTCCTGCATACTTGCTCTGTGTGTCCTGCTGAATCACCCCCGCCTCTATCTTCAGTGCCATATGATGAGAGAACCCAGAGGAGGAGCACAGCTATTCTGCTCACAGGACATGCAGGGAGAGAGGTGAGCTGAGGGAGGAACATCAGTTTGGGGTGGTAAGCTGAACACAATACCTGGCAAAGTTTAATGCCAGGAGGGAAGTTTATGTGGAAATATGTGAAGGGTTGGAATAGCAGCGAGTGTGTGTTGGAGCCCTGCAGAGTTTGCAGCCCCCCAAGCTAACATACATCTCCTAAGCAGGAACACATCACTATCTCCCCAAGCATTCTGTCCAGATAATGTGCAGTTCATTTATGACCTTTCCGTTTAACCCTGTGTTATCCAAACTCTGTTCAATGTAAAGTGTAAACTCACCACATAAACACTCTATATACAAAATAACATTGCTCAATAAAGATCAGAACATGATGTTCACATTTGCATGGAAGCACAATTGTATGAATGCCGATTATTCAGAGAATTACCGTATTTATGTTTATTGTTTTTTTTATGTACTAACAGTTAGGCTTCATACACACAATACGAAAATTGGATTAAAAATACCACTTTTGCAGCGTTTTGTGCATATGAGCAGCGTATCATATATATTTTTTTTTTTTTGGTGGGCGAGTGGATCTTGGGTGGGAGTTCCCACACTTTTTTCCCCAGGACTTGACCCCTGCAGCCAGGGGAAGCATCTGATTCGCCAGGAGCGATCGCGAGGGGGTGTCCAGAAACTACTGGCCGTCCCCTCATCCCGGATCGCTCCTGACGCGATCCATACCGTCCCCGCCGGCCGGGGGGGTCCGATCGGACTCCCCACGCGCCTGAAGAATGGCACGTACAGGTACGTGGTTTTGCCTGTACGTGCCATTCTGCTGACGTATATGTACATGGGGCGGTCGGGAAGTGGTTAACCCATGCCCTTTTCAGAGCCAGGATCTTGCTACCCATGAGGTGAGTCTCCTGCAGAAACAGAACATGAGGCTTATGATGCTGCAGAAACTTAAACAGAGATCTTTTCACTTTGTCATTCAGACCTCTGATATTCCAAGATATCAATTTCAGATCTGTACCCATTCAAAATAAAGTCATTTGATAACCTTAGGAGTCAAGAAGGCCCATACCAAGCAGCGTCCTGTCCAGAGGCAAGGTGGAGAGGCAATCCAGACGTTGTCGCTATCCAGGCATTCTGAGGGGAAGAGGAGGGGAAAAAAACAAAAGAGACACAGCGTAAGAAAACTGGGTAATTACTTAAAACTAAATATAACTCCCTACTGCCTGACATATCCCCAACTGTCGCCAAAGCAGCTTCAATCCCAAAACTTGATAGTAGAAAAAGCCTACTGGAGGCTCGGAGTTCCAAGGGAGTTCCCAGCTCGTGTGCAACCTGTAACAGTAGGCAAAGTTGGAGGGGTACGTATCCCTTCACGGTGAAAGGGACCAGGTGGGAATTCCTCCAAGTAAATGGAGAACAACAGGTCCTCCACTGTGAACAGTCGAAGTGTGGAGCTCTTGTTGATCCTTGAGGTGGCTCCGGGACTTCTAGGATGTCCGGTAGGATGGAACAGACAAGGATATGGGGAATTTGTGCATCAAATAACTTTGTAGGAAAAACCCTTCCATGTAAGTTGGTCAGCCAGTTGTCAGCATCCGCTGGATTGTCAAAGAACCGGATTGTTCCTTCACGTTGAATCCGCAGGCAGCTAGGATAGAGCATGCTATATTTTATGTTTTTATCTCCGAGCCGTCTACGAACATCGTTGAGTTTTTCTCTTCCGCTGCAAGTCAGCCGAGAAGTCAGGAAAGAGAAAAACAGAGGCGTTGCCATATTTGAGTGCAGGATGTTTGCGGGCTTCAGAGAGGATCCTGTCCCTGTCTCGGTAGTTGAGGAAGCGGACCAGAAAACGCCTGGGAAGGTTCCATGGGATGGCGCAGTCTGTGGGCACTTGATGAGCCCTTTCGACCACATAGGTGGGTGAGACTTAGGTAAGACCTAGAAGGCTTTTAAAGAACTCCTCTGCAAATTCAGCAGGGCGATCCCCTTCTTCCTTCTCAGGCAGCCCCAGGACTCTGATGTTGTTACGCCTGAGGCGATTTTCAGCATCATCGGATTTTGCGACAAGGGACTGCACTGTGCGCTGCAATTCGGCAATGGAGGTGGCATGTGTGGCTGTAAGATCTTCGATGGCAGACACTCTAGATTCAGTTTCAGTCATCCTCTCTCTTATTTTGTCAAGGTCATTCCTTATAAGGTTAGACTCTTCAGCAAGATGGTCTATGCGCACCAACAGTGAGGTCCTGCTCTGCTCAATTGCGGCAAGGATTATGGCAGTGCTGTCCGGGGGCAGTGGGGCCAGCCCTTCTGCCACCTGGGCACCTCCAGGATCCATCTCCAGATCCACCAACAGGGCCCGGAGTCGACCGATCAGGTTGGGATCTGACTGAGGGGAAAGTGGTGGTATTGGCCGGAGTGGCGTATTTATTTTAGCGCCTTTGGAGTTCTTTCTTCCCCCTTTCTTTGAGGCAGAGGACATCTGGTGAGGCTCCCAAGGGGATCCTAGTAGGGGGCAGCCCTCAGGGCCCAGGACAACCGGCAGTAGGGTAGTAAGTGCGGACACGGGCGGCTGCGGGTAATGAGCCCCAGGAGGTCACAATCCAAGGATGTGGGTTGTGTTCACCAGCTGCCCTCCACCCTCCGTCAGATCTGCAGGTGAGGGCAGTCCAATGGGGATATCCGACCGGAGGACTTTAGGCAGGGAGGGCCCAGGGAGCAGTGATGGAAGCAGTAGGATGGGAAGGATGCTGGGCCTCAAGACTTCCAGTCCAGCAGTAGGCAGCAATGAGGTGGATAGTGGGGTAGCCGAAGGAGTTCCGTTCAGGCCGGCCACGGCGTTCCTCCACCAGCCAACAGTGTAGGAAAGTGCGGTCGGCGACAGGCTTCACAAGGCCGCACTAGGCCAAAACAGGCAGCGGCCGCGACAGGCAGTCTCGGCGGCCCCGCGGATCACAGAACCCCGCAGGCACTCAGAGGGGCAGGCTGGATGGTGAGGGGATGGTAGGGCAGATGAGGGCGGCAATGTCCGCACTCCGGAGGTCCGTTCAGACCGGCCGCGGCGCTCCCCCGCCAGACGGCGGCGCAGGAAAGTCTGGTGGGCGGCAGGCTTCGCCAGGCCGCACTAGGCCGGACCAGGCCGCAGTCGCAATGGGCGGTGGCGGGCCCACGGCTCACCGGACCCGCCAGCCAGAGGGGCAGATAGGACAGTGAGGGGAGTCCCTTACTTCGCCTCCAGGCCGGGATCGTCCTCCCCAGCTGGATGTAGGCCGCAAAGATGGCGGCGGCCGTGGGGTTGCATAATCAGCGTCTCCCTGGCTGGTCACGGGCAGATCTGGCACAACACGGGTAAAGGCTGCAACAGGGTGTACAGAGGAGCAGATATGCAGGTGAAATGGTCAGTTTCTGTATGCTAGATGCACGGATGGCTAAGGATGGGATTTAGGATACCCGGAGCTCTCTATTTTCACGTTTGCTGCCGTTCATATCCGGACACGCCCCATAATTATGGAATATAGGATATTTGGTTCCTAATTGAATCTCATGAACTTGGGTGAATAATGTAGCGTTTTAAAGTGGAACTAAAGTACCTCTGTGACAAACAGCCAGCAGGCAGGCTTTTTATTGTAAAACAGTCCATGTCTCTTCTGCAATAAAATACACCTACCTGCCTGCTAGCTGTGGTCTCCGATGATGTAAACTGAGCTGCACATGCGCAGCTCAGCTGACAACTCTGGCACTATTCCTGTGTGCCAGGATGGCCTTCAGGAGTGACGTCATTCCGCTCAGCCACCCTGGAGAAGATGCCAGCAAGGGATGGTAATTGTTGAAGGAAAGGTAAGTAATGCTGTAGCTCCTTTAGTTTTACTTGTAGATTTACAAAATAAGCAACAAAATGATATTACAACTTGGTGATCATACCCGTCACATTGGAAAATGTTAACCAACTTGCTTTCATTTATTGTGATTTTTAAAAATGTTTGCCATCTATCCCTGCACTGTTTCCATGTTCTGTCTTTAATACCCTCGGCTAGAAAGGACCAATTTTTTGGCCCATGTTGCTTCACCAGCTCAATCACCTGTTATTTAATAAAAGGACATAGAACTAATGTCCTTTTATTAAATAACAGGTGATTGAGCTGGTGAAGCAACATGGGCCAAAAAATTGGTCCTTTCTAGCCGAGGGTATTAAAGACAGAACATGGAAACAGTGCAGGGATAGATGGCAAACATTTTTAAAAATCACAACAAATGAAAGCAAGTTGGTTAACATTTTCCAATGTGACGGGTATGATCACCAAGTTGTAATATCATTTTGTTGCTTATTTTGTAAATCTACAACTAAAACTAAAGGAGCTACAGCATTACTTACCTTTCCTTCAACAATTACCATCCCTTGCCGGCATCTTCTCCAGGGTGGCGGAGCGGAATGGCGTCACTCCTGCAGGCCATCATCCTGGCACACAGGAATAGTGCCAGAGTTGTCAGCTGAGCTGCGTATGTACAGCATCGCACTGCGCCAAATCACATCGCCCACAGCAAATCTCACTGTACAGCATCGCCCGCAGAAAATCGCACCACGTCAAAT
>JAQSEC010004735.1:0-10183 GCA_028564925.1 Lithobates sylvaticus
GACAAACATGCAAAGGAACAGGAAATGAGGAAGGGGGCAAACACTTTTTCACACCACTGTATCTTACACCTGCGCGTTTACACAGAATATATCCCTCCGTTCCTGCAGAGTGTTAGCGGTGTGAAGCGGAATCAACAGACATTATCCACGTATTTTAGCAATGCCCTAATATTCAAATATTCTGGGAAGAGGTAGTCTTGGTCATACACTCTGTGACCACTATTCATGTGCCCCGGACAGTGGAGGTTTGTTTGCTGGGTTTGGCGGACACCCTCGCTTATCTGCAGGCTTCTAGGACGCCGCTAGGATTATTATTGTTCTATGCAAGGAAAGTTATTCTTCTTCCCCTTCAGCTCCAACCGTAACCTTGTAGAAAAAAATTTATTAATGTGAACTTACCACTATACAAAGCCACCTATTTGCCCTAAAAAATTCCACAATATCTGGGACATTTGGGTGGAGGACCAATACTGACCCAGACTCTCCTGATTAGTAGCTTACATCATAAAGGCTCAGGCGGAAATGTATATTGTATGTAATTGAACCCGCGCCCACCCACATGTCTTATAATGGTGACTGCCATCTTATTACATGTAACTTAAATCAACCCCCAAGTGCCTGATACCTACAATATTCTAACAAACTCAGTAGTTACTAGAGCTTATAGTATTTTTTTTTTGTTTTTTTTTTTGTTTTAGTGCCAATAACGGCACTACTGTTAAGAGGAAGTTTTTCCCCTTTCCTTGTTTTTATATTTTGTTTCCCATTGTTTATATACACATTATATATATATATATATATATATATATATATATATATATATATATATATATATATATATATGTTTTATTGTGATATAGGTGGACCGAGCCTGGGGCCTGGGTATGCCCAATAGGCTCGGTTTTGTATCTCAACTTAAATAAAAAGAATTTTCAATAAAAAATATGCATAACAGTAAAGTCAGAAGCCCCCTGCATACTAGTTCTTGGTTTTGATTGAAACAAAAAAGTCAGAATGACAGGCAGGAAACTAGAATCATAAAAACAGCAGTGACAAGCGCCATATTTCCTTCAGAAAAGACTTCCTTTAAAGGAGAAGTACAGCCAAAGCAACTTCTCCTATGGATCACAGGAGGGTAGTCCGTTCTGCACTCCTGTGACTCATTTTCAGCAGGCTGAAGCCGCTGTCGGCTGAAGACACAGAGATGGTCCAGGCTTGGGAAAGATCGAGACCATGTGGCTGGGATCCACCCACATGCCTGGACCGACACCCGGCTCAGCCTCCCAGGGAGGCGCTGAGAGCTTGAGCCGTCCACTTACACCCCTTCAAAGCTCAGCTCTCTAGTGAGCGTGGGGGAGCCCCAAAGCACCCTCCCCATGTGGAGGGAATGTGACCTGGTATGATTCAGGGGGGGCGTGCTCGCTCGTCCCACCCCTTTCCTGGCCTGCCAGGCTGCTTGCTCAGATAAGGGTCTGGTATGGATTTTGGAGGGGAACCCCCACGCCATTTAAAAAAAAAATTGTCACGGGGTTCCCCTAAAATTCATACCAGCCCTAAAGGGCCTGTCACAACGTCACTTCCTGTTTACTCGGCTGCCAATGGCGCCAGATTTAAAAAATATACGGTATTCAGATACACCGTTTTCGGTGATGGGATTTGGGGTCTTTTAAACCCCTGATCCCTCCATAAAGAGTACCTGTCACCACCTATTACTGTCACAAGGGATGTTTACGTTCCTTGTGACAGCAATAAAAGTGATCAAATTTTTTATTGTTTTTTTTAAAACACAATTGAATTATCTAAAATTAAATAAAATAAAAATAATAAAAATACATTTTTTTTAAAGCTCCCCCTTCCCCGCGAGCTCGCGCAGCAAAGAAAACGCATACGGAAGTCGCTCCCACATATGTAAACGGTGTGCAAATCACACATGTGAGGTATAGCCGCGATCGTCAGAGCGAGAGCAATAATTGTAGCACTAGACCTCCTCCGTAACTCTAACCTGGTAACCGTAAAACATTTTTAAAGCGTCGCCTATGGAGATTTTTAGGTACCGTAGTTTGTCGCCATTCCACGAGTGCGTGCAATTATAAAGCGTGACATGTTTGGTATCTATTTATTCGGCGTAACATCATCTTTCACATTATACAAAAAAATTGGGCTAACTTTACTGTTTCGTTTTTTTTAAATTCATGAAAGTATCTTTTTCCTAAAAAGTTACACTTAAAACACTGCTGCACAAATACCGTGTGACATCAAATATTGCAACAATCGCCATTTTATTCTCTAGATTCTCTGCTAAAAAAATATATATATATATATAATGTTTGGGGGCTCCAAGTAATTTTCTAGCAAAAAATACGGATTTTAACTTGTAAAAACACCAAATGTCAGAAATAGGCATAGTCATGAAAGGGAAAGCAATATTTCATTTTTATTGTTTCACTTTAAGCATTATTAAAATGGAAAAACAGTTGTTTTTAAAACTTTTTTTTGCATTGATACATGACCCCTGGGGCAGTACCCGGGTCCCCAAACACTTTTTATGGCAATAACTTGCATATAAGCCTTTAAAATTAGCACTTTTGATTTTTCATGTTCGCGTCCCATAGACTTTAACGGTATTCGCATGTTCGCACAAATTTTTCGCATGTTCTGGTGCGAACCGAACCGGGGATGTTCGGCTCATCCTCAGTGTTTAGTGGTCAAATTACATCTGTTCTAATTCTATTCAGTGGCTTCTCCCTTTTGTCAATAGGTGGCACTGTTGCCTTTAACATTAGTATGATGAGCTACAGTACATTCAAGTTATGGATAAACATACTTTTCTCAGCCAATCAGCCAATCAGATTTGCTGCTATGAATGCTGGGAGACGCTATTTATTGGGAAGAAGTCAGGTGATCTTAGTTTTCCCGCCAAGGGCTGCAGCCTGGGTGGATGTGTATACAATTCCTGGCTGCTAGACCTGAGGCCTATCCAGGAGGCTGCCGGCTGCTAGGCCTGTCTGAGGCCTATCTGGATGTTCAAGATCCTGTTGAGGAAAGCCTGCTAAAGATCCGGAAAAGATTCTGAGAGGGATGGAGTTCTAAGGCCGCGTACACACGAAGGGACAATCCCGCGGGATTATCCTCTGGACTGAAGTCCAGCGGATAATCCCCTCGTGTGTGGGTGCCGGCGGACTTTTTGGCGCCAAAGTCCGGCGGACTTTTTGGCGCCAAAGTTTTAAGTTTGGTTTTAAAATTATCCGCTGGACTTGGCAGTCCGGCGGACAATCCCGCCGTTAGTAGGCAAGTCCGCGGGACTTTTGAAATGAACGGACTTGCCGCTCATCGGCAAGTCCGTTCATTTAGCACGTGACTTCAGGTTACGTAGCTAGCGTAGGCAGTAAATGCCGCCGCGCTAGCTCCGTAAGCTGGCATGGATTTAAAAGGACTCCCCACGCCGAAAAACTGCGTGGGGGTTCCCCCCAAATCCATGTCAGACCCTTATCCGAGCACGCAGCCTGGCAGGCCAGGAAAGGGGTGGGGACGAACGAGCGCCCCCCCCTCCTGAGCCGTACCAGGCCGCGTGCCCTCAACATGGGGGGTGCCCTGGGGAAAGGGGGGCCGTGCGGCCCCCCCACCCCAAAGCACCTTGTCCCCATGTTGATGAGGACAAGGGCCTCTTCCCGACAACCCTGGCCGTTGGTTGTCGGGGTCTGCAGGCGGGGGCTTATCGGAATCTGGGAGCCCCCTTTAATAAGGGGGCCCCCAGATACCGGCCCCCCACCCTATGTGAATGAGTATGGGGTACGATGTACCCCTACCCATTCACCTAAGGTGTAAAATGTAAAGTACAAAAACACACACTTTTGAAAAAATATTTTATTGCACTGCTCCGGGGGTCTTCTTCCGTCTTGGGGGTCTTCTCGCGGACTCCTCCGCTCTCTTCTGCTCTTTTACCTAGCTCTTTCACGAGCGGAGGAGTCCGGCTACCTTCTTCGTCGTCACCGCCGTCGTCTGGGGGTCTCGATCCGCCTTCGGGGGTCTTCCGGGGGTCTCTTATGTTCTTGTGGCGGTCGTCGTCTTACGCGCCGCCGGCGCCTTCTTCTTCTTCTTGTCCTTCTTCTTGTCCTTCTTCTTGTTCTTCTTCTTCTTCTTCCGATGTTGACCCGATGCTCTCTCTGCCCGGAATGCCTGTGCCGCTCTGCGCTGGGACTTATATAGGGACATGGGGGACAGGGTCACATGCTCATGTCACATGGTGACCCCGCCCCCCTGTGATGTCACAGTCCCAGCATCCTCCGGGACTGTGACAACACAAGGGGGTGGGGTCACCATGTGACATGAGCATGTGACCCTGTCCCCCATGTCCCTATATAAGTCCCAGCGCAGAGCGGCACAGGCATTCCGGGCAGAGACAGCGACGGGTCAACATCGGAAGAAAAAGAAGAACAAGAAGAAGGACAAGAAGAAGAAGGCGGCGCTGGCGGCGCGGAAGACGACGACCGCCGCAAGAACAGAAGAGACCCCCGGAAGACCCCCGAAGGCGGATCGAGACCCCCAGACGACGGTAACGACGAAGAAGGTAGCCGGACTTCCCCCGCTCGGTAAAAGAGCTTGGTAAATGGCGGGGGAGTCCGGCGAGAAGACCCCCAAGACGGAAGAAGACCCCCGGAGCAGTGCAATAAAATATTTTTTCAAAAGTGTGTGTGTTTTTGTACTTTACATTTTACACCTTAGGTGAATGGGTAGGGGTACATCGTACCCCATACTCATTCACATAGGGTGGGGGGCCGGTATCTGGGGGCCCCCTTATTAAAGGGGGCTCCCAGATTCCGATAAGCCCCCGCCCGCAGACCCCGACAACCAACGGCCAGGGTTGTCGGGAAGAGGCCCTTGTCCTCATCAACATGGGGACAAGGTGCTTTGGGGTGGGGGGGGCGCACGGCCCCCCTTTCCCCAGGGCACCCCCCATGTTGAGGGCACGCGGCCTGGTACGGCTCAGGAGGGGGGGGGGGCGCTCGTTCGTCCCCACCCCTTTCCTGGCCTGCCAGGCTGCGTGCTCGGATGAGGGTCTGACATGGATTTGGGGGAACCCCCACGCCGTTTTTTTTCGGCGTGGGGGAGTCCCTTTAAATACATGCCAGGTCACGGAGCTAGCGCGGCGGCATTTACTGCCTACGCTAGCTACGTACCTGAAGTTACCTTCGAAATGAACGGACTGCTCCGTGTGTGGGCAAGTCCGTTCATTTTCAAAAGTCCCGCGGACTTTTGGCCGGCGGATTATCCGCCGGAGAAGTCCGTGCGTGTGTGGGCAAGTCCACACGCTCGGAAAGTCCAGCGGACCCAGCTGGAAAGTCCTGCGGGATTGTCCGCTGGACTAAGTCCGCCGGCAAAAGTCCGCACGTGTGTATGCGGCATAAGGAAGCACCAGAGGGGACTCTTCATGAGCTGGAGGCTATGAAGTGGCTGGGAGGACTTCAAGAGAGAATTCATCCAAGGGAATCTGTATGAAGCTGTGAGTAAAGTTCAGTTACTAGAGGAGACAGCCTATCCTACAAAGTACAGTTGTGCTGGTTCAGCTTAAAGGCTCTTTTTCCTGTACGGCTATCTAACTTATTTCACCTATTTTCGTCTAAGGAGTCTGCCAGTCTGCCTGTTGCTGATCGTTATTAAGGGTGTCCTGAAATAAACTTCTCTCTTGTTTAAGCATAAAAGTGACTGGCGCCCAACTTTCTTTCTTGTTCATCACCCACAATGGCAAAAAACCTGCACCCTGAGAATGTATGTCAACCCTCCCTACCCCGGGTAGTCACTATCAGGCTCCCGGAAAATCGTGGTAGGAACTACAACAAGATAATAGTTTGGTTTTCAACAGTGACACTATTCCTTATCAAAGGATATAGGTCTGGCATGATCACTATGTAAATCATGGGATTTACAAGGAGGGTAGAGCTAAACTGACACACAAATTTGCAAATTGCAAAAGAGCAAAACATATGTTGTTTATTTATTTTTTGTTGCCTATAGTTCTACTTTAATCAATCTGGCTAACAAAAAGGATTGCAACCTGTCAATTTTTAAACTAAAAAATGTGGCATTGGTACAAAAATTTGAATGCATGTAAGCAGGGGTTAGTACCCCTTTTAGTAAGCTCCCTCCTTTAGCTGTGATGTCCCTATAAAACATGGTGTGAGAGGAGTCCTAGGCAGAGGAGTGATAGGGACATGATATACAGCATCTAAGTCTGTAGCTTGGGAAGGAGAGTACCCTTCGGGGTAGGCCATAGAGTAGAGATGGGCCAAACACTCCCCTGTTCGGTTCGCACCAGAACTCCCGAACAGAGAAAAAGTTCTGAACTTAAAGGGGAACCCCGTCAAAGTCATTTTGAAGGCTTATATGCGTGTAATTGCCCATAAAAAGTGTATAGGTGTCCAGGTACTACCCTGGGGGGCATTCTTTTTTTAAAAACAATTGTTTATAAGGCGCAGTGATTTTAATGATGCTTAAAGTGTAACAATAAAAATGAAAAATTTCTTTAAATATAGTGTCTGGGGGTACCCTTAGTCTGCCTGTAAAGTGGCGCATGTGCAGGATATATAGAACATGCTGCAGCAAAAAAATTATTTCTTAAGAATAAAAAACTAGTCAAATGACATTTAAGTTGTCTTGTAGTTGCAATTGCCGGCACCCGACTGTTAAAAAAAAAAAAAGCCCCCCCCCCCCCCGAGTCCAAACCAGTCCTCTTCTTAAAGGGAGCTTCCAGATTCCGATAAGCCCCCGACCCTCAGACCCCCACAACCACAGCCCAGGGTTGTGGGGGGAGAGACCCTTGTCCCCATCAACATGGGCACAAGGTGCTTTGGCATGCGGCCTGGTATGGTTCAGGAGGGGGGGGGGGGGCTGCATGCTCGGATAAGGGTCTGGTATGAATTTTGGGAGGAGACCCAATGCCATTTTATTTTTACTATTTGACAGCTGATGACTTATCGGTTGTCAAGGATACCGCGGTCAGCTTCCTGGCCCTGCTCCTTAACAACCAGCTTTTACACCCTGCAAATTCAAGTGTTCCCCGAATGGACGAACAGCCAATGTTCGGCCCTAACTCATGCTCTGGCCGAACTGTTCGCCCAACACTACCATAGAGACTCAGAGAGAACCCACTAGAGGAGGACCTGCATGGAGAGGTTTCACATATGAAATATTGTTTTTCGTGAGTACTATTTATGGCATCATAATTTGATTTTAAAGGGATAGGATCGTTTCTTTTAACGCATTGAAGCAATGCGAAAATGTTTTTCAAAATTTTAAGTCTTGCCACATATTCTCTATTGGATTTAGGTCTGGACTTTGACTGGGCCATTCTAACACATGAATATGCTTTGATCTAAACCATTCCATTGTAGCTCTGGCTGTATGTTTCGGGTCATCTGCTGTATGATGAGCCTCCGCCCCAGTCTCAAATCTTTTACAGACTCTAATGCCGGGTACACACGAGCGTAATTTCCGTCCGAAAAATCTCAGATGTTTTTTCAGACGGAATTCCGCTCAAGCTTGTCTTGCATGCACACGGTCACACAAAAGTTCTCTGAACTTTCGACCGTCAAGAACGCGGGGAATGTACAACACTATGACGAGCCGAGGAAATTAAGTTCAATGCTTCTGAGCATGCTCCGAATTGTTTCCGAGCCAACGTGATTTTTTGCGTGTCCGAATTGCATAAAGGCAATCGCATTTTCGGGTAGGGACTTTTCCCGTCTGAAAAATAGAGAACATGCTCTCAATCTTTTGCTGGTTGGAATTTTCGCATTTTCCGACAAAAAACTCTCATCTGAGTTTTGCTGGCGGCATTTCCGATCGTGTGTACTCAGCATTACAGGATTTCTTCAAAGCTTGTCCTGTATTTGTCTCTTGGCTGCTTCTCTGATTAATGCTCTCCTTGCCCAGCCTATCAGTTTGGGTGGATGGCCATATCTTCCTGGTTGCAGTTGTGCCATACTCTTTCCATTTTCAGATGATGGATTGAACAGTGCTCCGTGAGATGTTCAAAGCTTGGGATATTTCTTTTAGACCCTAACCCTGCTTTAAACTTCTCCACAACTATATCCCTGACCTGTCTGGTGTGTTCCTCAGCCTTCATGATGCTGTTCGTTCACTAAAGTTCTCTAAAAACCTCGGAAGGCTTCACAGAACATCTGTATTCATACTGAGAATAAATTACACACAGGTGGACTCTATTTACTAATTAGATTTTAGTTAGGGGTATCAGAGTAAAAGGGGGCTGAATACAAATGCACAGCACACTTTTCAGATATTTGTAAAAAATTTGGAAAACCATTTATCATTTTCTTTTCACTTCACAATTATGTGCCACTTTGTGTTGATCTATCACATAAAATCCCAATAAAATACATTTATGTTTTTGGTTGTAACATAACAAAATGTGGAAAATGTCAAGGGGTATGAATACTTTAAGGCACCGTAAATGGCTTTTCATTTTTATCAAGTTATTTTTTCTGGAGCTCTGCTTTAATGAAAACCTGGCTCCGTTTAACCATGCTGACGTATCATTATGCCTAAACCACATCGGTTTAACCACACTTACTGAGCCACTCTAGATAAACAGCCCTTACTTTTCACCACTGCACGCTACATGTGCCGCAACCTTCCCCCACCCCTGTTTAGTTTACCAAAGGGTAAATCCTAGTACACACTGTTAGTTTTTTTTGGGCTGAATGAAAAAAAACTGAAAGCTCAGGTCGGAGCAACGTTAGTACAGCGATCTCCCCTGCTGTTCCAGCCAGGACGATCCTGTCAGCGATCTCACCCATTGGCTGAGTACTCTGATCGGGAGCTAGTTGGAAGACCTTTTCTGGTAATGCCCCTTCGACAGAAACATAAAAGCAAATAAACCCAAGCCCATAATTAAAACATTGACATAAGGGAGGAGACATAAAGGTTGGTCACTTACAACACCCAGGGGTGTAGACAGAGTACCATATGGAGATGTGGCCCTGTGATTGTATGTTAAAATCAACTTGTAGCAGGCTGCAAAAGTGCTCAATTGGGCAGAATGGGTTACAGGGTTAGCAGGTTAAGCCATTCAGCACACGCAGAGATCCCAAGAGGACTGCAGCAAGAGACAGCGAACATAAAAAAAATAAAAAAATAACACAGAATTTTTTTTTTTAATAAAATGAAAAGAAAAAAAAAAAGGAAAACAAGAAGAAAAAAAATAAATTAACTGAAAAACAAGCACTGACCTTACATATAAACTTAAGCAAGTCTATCCAGTGGTATGACCGCACACCATCTGTAGAAATCGCTGCAGTATACAAACTACTATTAACATGTTTATTCCCATAGTTAGCTGGTCTATTAAACCCTGCTAGGCACACTGACATAATGTTAGTTATGAAAATACACACACTGCTGCTAGTAAAACACTATCTTATTTATTTCCCAAGAAGTTAGGAACGCTAACATAAAGTATTAAAAGACATTACAATATCACACAGCTTACAATCAGAACATATAATACAAGAATATCAAAGATACTTATCACAAGGCCCTCTGTGAGGCTTTGTAGCATCGGCTAGACTCAGATGACCAAAAGAGGGCCATCGCCATGATCCAAAGGGGAAGGCCTCAAGATGGCTGCCAAGCCATGAGGCTTGCATAGACCACCATCAGCTGTGATCAGAGAAAAAGGTCAGAGAGCTAACTGCCTGAGTGTGTGCTCTTTTCATTCAAACATACACACCTACTCATAGCCACCCCTATTTGCCTTCCATCCAATAGATATCCATAGCCATCTTGGCAGCAGTGGTCTTTTTTGAAGCTTGCTTGTCTCATAGACAGATCAGAATAAGCATTGTAATGCAGATTAGCTCTCATAGATATAACATAGTTGTTTAACTGGCTACATTCCAACCGGGGGAGTGCATCCTGTTCTCCAGAAAGGTATTGGGAATGAACTGATGTGTGATTACATGAGTTTATATTTAATCCAACATATGCCGCTTTGCGCCTAAAAGGCACATACCACCCTTCTTCAGACACGGCCCTATTGAACAGTCCATAACTGTTTTGTCCCCAACATGTGTTTCCGAACCAGTACCTATAGAACAGTCCTTAAACGTCTTAACGTGTTGTGTTTTTACAACATGTGCAGAAACAGCTCCTACGGAACAGTCCATAT
>JAQSEC010003384.1:0-10180 GCA_028564925.1 Lithobates sylvaticus
GAGTATCCGAGTACCTGTCACAGTCCATCTGAGTACCTGAGTACCTGTCAGCCCATCTGAGTACCCGAGTACCTGAGTACCTGTCAGCCCATCTGAGTACCAGAGTACCTAAGTACCTGTCACAGTCCATCTGAGTATCCAAGTACCTGTCACAGCCCATCTGAGTACCGAGTACCTGTCACAGTCCATTTGAGTACCTGTCACAGCCCATCTGAGTACCCGAGTACCTGTCACAGCCCATCTGAGTACCCGAGTACCTGAGTACCCGAGTACCTGTCCCAGCCCATCTGAGTACCCGAGTACCTGTCACAGTCCATCTGAGTACCCGAGTATACGAGTACCTGTCACAGTCCATCTGAGTATCCGAGTACCTGTCAGTCCATCTGAGTACTTGAGTACCTGTCAGCCCATCTGAGTACCCGAGTACCTGAGTACCTGTCACAGTCCATATGAGTACCTGAGTACCTGTCCCAGCCCATCTGAGTATCCGAGTACCTGTCACAGTCCATTTGAGTACCTGTCACAGCCCATCTGAGTACCCGAGTATCTGTCACAGTCCATCTGAGTATCCGAGTACCTGAGTACCTATCACAATCCATCTGAGTTTCTGAGTACCTGTCACAGTCCATCTGAGTACCTGTCCCAGCCCATCTGAGTACCTGAGTACCTGTCACAGCCCATCTGAGTACCTGAGTACCTGTCCAGTCCATCTGAGTACCCGAGTACCTATCCCAGCCCATCTGAGTACCCGAGTACCTGTCCCAGCCCATCTGAGTACCCGAGTACCTATCCCAGCCCATCTGAGTCCCTGAGTACCTGTCACAGCCCATCTGAGTACCCGAATACCTGAGTACCTGTCACAGTCCATCTGAGTACCTGAGTACCTGTCACAGTCCATCTGAGTACCAGAGTACCTGTCACAGCCCATCTGAGTACCTAAGTACCTGTCACAGTCCATCTGAGTACCCCGAATACCTGTCACAGTCCATCTGAGTACTTGAGTACCTGTCACCAGCCCATCAGAGTACCCGAGTACCTATCACCAGCCCATCGGAGTACCTGAGTACCTGTCACCAGCCCATCAGAGTACCAGAGTACCTGTCAACAGCCCATCAGGGGAAACTGAGTACCTGTCTCCAGCCCATCAGAGTATCCGAGTACCTATTTGCAGCCCATGCCTCATAGAATACATGTTGGGGTGTTTGCTTTGGGGACATTTTGGGGGTAATTCCATTGTCCTGGTGCTCCAGGACCTTCAAAAGTGTGATAGGTAGGAATGAAATGAGATGTGTAATTTATGCTCCTAGAATGCCTGAAGGTACTACTGCAATGTTGGGCTTCTGTATATGGCCAGGCTGTGTAAAAAGTCTCACACATGTGGTATCGCCATACTCAGGTGGAGTAGCAGAATGTGTTTTGGAGTGTAATTTTTGCTATATACATGCTATGTGTTAGAAATATCTTATAAATGGACAACTTCGTATAAAAAAAAAAGATTTTAATTTTCTTTCCACGTTTTCTGAAGACTTGCGTAAAAAAATTAACTGTTCAAAAGACTCATAATGCTTCATAGAATATACTTTGGGGTGTTTATTTGCCAAAATGGGGTCATTTTTTGGGTAATTCCATTGTCTTGGTGCTCCAGGGCCTTCACAAATGTAATAGGTCGGTAATAGGAAATTAGAGGTGTCATTTATGCTCCTAGAACTCCTGACGGTGCTCCCTGCATGTTGGGCCTTTGTATGTGGCCAGGCTGTGTACAAGTCACACACATGTGGTATTGCCATACTCAGGATGAGTAGCAGAATGTATTTTGGGGTGTCATTTTTGCTATGTATATGCTTTGAGTTAGAAATATCTTATAAACTGACCACTTTGTGTAAAAATAAATATGTTTTCATTTTCTTTCCACTTTTTTTCCGAAGATTTGTGGAAAAAAATGAACTGTTCAAAAGACTCATTATAAAAATAATAACAATATCCGCGCTTAGTAAGTGGAACTGCTGCCCCCCTTAAAAACTACACCTAGGTGCAGCCAGGAAATATAAAAAACAGCTAGCCCTTTCCCCTATTTTAGACCACTTGGTGGTAATCTTTTATAGACATTTTTTAAATAAATATACCGCTTGTTTAAAAACGGTGTCACCCTATGAGTTTATCCCTTCCCCACACCATTCACTCATATCCTGCTGAGAACACCCGGATGACTGAAGCAGGGCCGGGACAAGGGGTGGGCAGGAGGGGCGGATGCCCTGGGCACTGTGGTATCCTGTGAGGTGGGGGGGGGGCACCACAAGGAGATTGTGGGGGGAAGGGGATTTGTGTTGGAAGGGGGAATTTGGCGGAGTGGCAGGGAGTACTGTTCTAGTTGGGGAAATTTGGGGGGATGCTAAGAGTGACTTAGGGGGTTTTGTGTTGGGAGGGGTGATGGCGGGGAAGAAGATTCTTGCTGGTGGGATTTTGGTGGTAGAAGAGTTGTGCTAGGAGAGGGGATTTCAGCAGGGGGTAGATTTGTACTGGGAGGAGGGGTAATTGATGCTTTGGGGATTTTTGCTGACACATAATGCTCATACATCTTGGGGGGCGCAGTTTGACATGTTCGCCCTGGGCACTAGATGACCTTGTCCCGGCACTGGACTGAAGGATAAGGATCCAGCTGACAGGAACCCCCTGGATAAAGGACATCCCCAGCCCAGACGATAGAGGCCTGCTTGGACCACTACTTTTACGCCCATTACCCCTGCAGGGGTTGGGTGCTCTGGTGAGTGCAATCACATAGGGGGCATTGTCGGAAAGAGGGGAATACTGGACCATTACAACTGCTTTCATCCCATGTCAAGATTGATGTTTTTACTGCCTTCATTTACACTAGACTGAATCTGTGTAGACTGTTCCTATTTATTTATTTGTTCCTGCAACCCGGACCTACTTGGTACACGGAGGACTTCCATTTTTCAAAATTTATCACATTTTCTCACATATTTGCAAATACTATTAATTTTTATATATATATTTCTTAGCTTTATTTATCCACCCACACTATTGGGCGACTTTATGGCCTGATTATACCAGACTTTTATTTTACATATTACTATTTTATCTTTTACTTGCTCTGTGACCTTTTAACATACACTGTGCATATATACATCGTTTGCATTTTATCTGATTTAGTTTATGATATATATTCTCCATTTTAATGCAACCAGCTAATAGTTTTACTTATTGATGCACGTGCACTTTTATTCAACTGTATTTCACTTCTGAATATATATCTATCACATTATCTTGGACACCTTCAATATTTTAAGATATATATTGTGATAGAAATTGCCAGTCTCTCTCCACTGGTTCACCCCCCCTTTTTTGCATTTGCACTTTAGCTCTGGTTTGAGATTAAATATCCCAGATTTTTTCCGTACCTATACCCCTCTTTACATTTTTATTCTAGAACAGCGCCAATACCCCTTCCCACTGTTTTTTACAAAAGACTCATTATGCCTCATAGAATAGACGTTGGGGTGTTTTTTTTCCAAAATGGGGTCATTTTGTGGGTAATTCTATTGTCCTGGTGCTCCAGGGCCTTCACAAATGTAATAGGTCGTTAGGAAATTAGAGGTGCCATTTATGCTCCTAGAACCCCTGACGGTGCTCCCTGCATGTTGGACCTCTCTGTGTGGCCAGGCTGTGTAAAAGTCACACACATGTGGTATCGCCGTACCCGGGAGGAGTTGCAGAGTGTTTTTTGGGGTGTAATTGGAAGTGTGCATTTGCAGTGTGTGAGAAATAACTTGTTATTATGACAATTTAGTAAAAATAAATAAAGATTCTTCTTTTTTCCAAGAATTGTGGGAAAAAATTCCAACTTCAAAAAACTCACCATGCCTTTTACTAAATACCTTGGACTGTCTACTTTTCAAAAAGGGGTGATTTGGGTGTATTTGTACTTTCCTGACATTTCAGAGCCTCAAAAAATGAGACAGGCCGTCAGTGCATCAGGTGTGATCAGATGTGATCAATTTTCAATGATTTGCACCATAGCTTGTAGACTCTATAACAGGGATCCTCAAACTACGGCCCTCCAGCTGTTGCAGAACTACACATCCCATGAGGCATTGTAAAACTCTGACATTCACAGACATGACTAGGCATGATGGGAATTGTAGTTCCTGAACAACTGGAGGGCCGTAGTTTGAAGACCCCTGCTCTATAACTTTCAAAGAGACTAAATAATATCCACTAATTTGGGTTATTTTTTACCAAAGAGATGTAGCAGTATAAAATGTGGCCCACATTTATGAACAAAAATTACTTATTTGCAAAATTTTAACATAAAAACTAAAAAAAAGTGTTTTTTTTCTTGAAATTTTCACTGTTTTTTCACTTAGGTCGCAAAAAAGAAAAAACCCAGTGGTGATTAAATACCACCAAAAGAAAGCTCTATTTGTTTGAACAAAATTAAAAAAATTTTGTTTGGGTATAGTGTTGCATGACTGAGTAATTGGCATTCAAAGTGTGAGAGCGCTGAAAGCTGAAAATTGGTCAGGGGAGGAAGGGTGTATAAATGGCCTGTATTGAAGTGGTTAAATCTCATGATGCCTCAGCAAAAAAAATTACGATTTTTCTTAAAGGCAGAGAATCATTTGCCCTTTTTTTTTTCTTTTTTTGCTCAGCCAATGACATCATAGGCTGAGAATCTTGTGACCTATTTTTTTTCCTTTGCTCAGCCAATGACATCATAGGCATAGACTCATGTGACCTTTTTTTTTTAAATCTTATGATGACTCAGAAAAAAAATAACTGACGATTTTTCTTAAAGGCAGAGAATCATGTGACCTTTTATTTTTTCTTGGCTCAGCCAATGACATCATAGGCAGAGAATCATGTAATCTTTCATTCATGATAAATTCTGGTGTCTGGAGTCCAATAGCCCAGCTACTAGCAGGGTGGACATGGAGATGAAGAGCGTTGCCATGAAGAGCTTACTATCCAGCCACTGGCTGGCAAGAGGCAGTATGGTCATTCGTCCTAGCTACTAGCGGGAGGCCTTTTCCCTGAAATGATCCCCGGTGACATGCCTGTGGACGGGAGCCAGGTCGGATGGTCGGCGTACTGGAGCGGTAACGTATGGCAGCCTGCTTGTATTTGTGTATGTGCCGGTTCCGTGTGGTATGGCGGCTGGAGCGCATCTGCGTTCCAAATCGCCGCTTTCCCTGTACTGCACAGCCGCATAGTCTCGAGTGAGATCGAGGCTTGGTCGGCGCATGTGCAGTACGGACGAATGACGGCGTTTGCGCATGCGCACGAGCGCCGTGGGGTTGACACTGACGGCGTTGTGACATCATCCAGGCGGCAGATTTGAATGCCTGTCAGATTTGGATGTGCTTCACAGAGGTAAGAGGCATTAATGCCTTATTCCCTATTGCATTTTACTGGATTTAATACATTGGGAATGTGATTATATTTTAATTAATTATTTAATTAAATTAAGTTGATTTTTAATTATTTAATTATTTTCTATGGGTGTTGTTGAAGCCCGTCCGAATTTGTTATTATGGATGTTTCGCTGCCCCCTTGTGGCCAGCCCTTGCGCCGCAGGTAGGACGGATTTTTTTTGTCATTCCTTTCTGCCTGTTTGTTGGGGTTGGTTAGGGAATAGAGGTTAAAATTTAGAATTTTCTTCCTTTATCATTATTTTTAGCCCTTCCGTACCGGATCTTCGTTCGTCAGCACGCAAAGATAATGTACAGAGTCACGACGTGACCATTCAAGATCAAGTTCTGGACGTCCTAAGTCCTCTTCCAGACACCGCTCTGAAAAATCAAGGTCTGGGTCTCGGCACTATTCCCACTACCAGTCTGTGGAGGAAAGATCCTGTTGGGGATGTAGAGCGAAAGTGCCAGGAGATAAATCGCTATGCGATTTATGTTTTTCCCAAGCTGCAAAAGAAAGGGATGTTAAAGACCGGCAAGTGGAGGCCTTGGTCAGGAAGGGTATTCAGGAATCCTTGAATAAATCAGATTCCGCCCATGCAGCTATACCTCCCTCTGTACCAACTTCAGTGGTTGAGGTGGAAGACCTTGAAGCTCCAGGTCCCTCCCATGACAATTTTTTCTTTCAGCGGATCTTCGGACAGCGAAGCTGAAGTGAAAGATCCCAGTGCAGGATTTGACTTTTCCCAGGTCCCTCATCTGGTGAGGGCAGTGAAGGTGCACTGAGGTGGGAGGAGCCTGTGGAAGCACCCTCTAAACAGAGGAAATACGTTAAGCATCTTAAAAAAGAGCGCCCAAATTTTCCTTTCCTGGGCAATGACATAATAGGCTGAGAATCTTGTGACCTATTTTTTTTTCCTTTGCTCAGCCAATGACATCATAGGCATAGACTCATGTGACCTTTTTTTTTTTTTTTAAATCTTATGATGACTCAGAAAAAAAAATAACTGACGATTTTTCTAAAAGGCAGAGAATCATGTGACCTTTTATTTTTTCTTGGCTCAGCCAATGACATCATAGGCAGAGAATCATGTAACCTTTGATTCATAAAGAATTCTGGTGTCTGGAGTCTAATAGCCCAGCTACTAGCAGGGTGGACATGGGGATGAAGAGCGTTGCCATGAAGAGCTTACTATCCAGCCACTGGCTGGCAAGCGGCAGTATGGCCATTCGTCCTAGCTACTAGCGGGAGGCCTTTTCCCTGAAATGATCCCCGGTGACGTGCCTGTGGATGGGAGCCAGGTCGGATGGTCGGCGTACTGGAGCAGTAACGTATGGCAGCCTGTTTGTATTTGTGTATGTGCCGGTTCCGTGTGGTATGGCGGCTGGAGCACATCTGCGTTCCAAATCGCTGCTTTCCCTGTACTGCGCAGCCGCATAGTCTCGAGTGAGATCGAGGCTTGGTTGGCGCATGTGCAGTACGGACAAATGACGGCGTTTGCTCATGCGCACGAGCGCCGTGGGGGTGACACTGACGGCGTTGTGACATCATCCAGGCGGCAGATTTGCTGCTGTATTCATTTCAAAATGAATTTACAATGTTGCTGTGCTTTACAGAGGTAAGACGCTTTAATGCCTTATTCCCTATTGCTTTTTACTGGATTTAATACATTGGGAATGTGATTATATTTTAATTAATTATTTAATTAAATTAAGTTGATTTTTAATTATTTAATTATTTTCTATGGGTGTTGTTGAAGCCCGTCCGAATTTGTTATTATGGATGTTTCGCTGCCCCCTTGTGGCCAGCCCTTGCGCCGCAGGTAGGACGGATTTTTTTTGTCATTCCTTTCTGCCTGTTTGTTGGGGTTGGTTAGGGAATAGAGGTTAAAATTTAGAATTTTTTTCCTTTATCATTATTTTTAGCCCTTCCGTACCGGATCTTCGTTCGTCAGCACGCAAAGATAATGTACAGAGTCACAACGTGACCATTCAAGATCAAGTTCTGGACGTCCTAAGTCCTCTTCCAGACACCGCTCTGAAAAATCAAGGTCTGGGTCTCGGCACTATTCCCACTACCAGCCTGGTCGCTCGGAGGAAAGATCCTGTTGGGGATGTAGAGCGAAAGTGCCAGGAGATAAATCGCTATGCGATTTATGTTTTTCCCGAGCTGCAAAAGAAAGGGATGCTAAAGACCGGCAAGTGGAGGCCTTGGTCAGGAAGGGTATTCAGGAATCCTTGAATAAATCAGATTCCGCCCATGCAGCTATACCTCCCTCTGTACCAACTTCAGTGGTTGAGGTGGAAGACCTTGAAGCTCCAGATCCCTCCCATGACAATTTCTCTTTCAGCGGATCTTCGGACAGCGAAGCTGAAGTGAAAGATCCCAGTGCAGGATTTGACTTTTCCCAGGTCCCTCATCTGGTGAGGGCAGTGAAGGATGCACTGAGGTGGGAGGAGCCTCTAAACAGAGGAAATACGTTAAGCATCCTCAAAAAGAGCGCTCAAATTTTCCTTTCCTGGGTGATCTGGGAGAAATTATCTCGGACGAGTGGAGCAAAGTGGAGAGAAAGAATTCTCTTATCTCTAAAGTGGCCAGAATGTATCCATTTAAAGGTGAGGAAGTTAAACACCTGGAGTCT
This sequence comes from Lithobates sylvaticus, assembly GCA_028564925.1. NCBI lineage: Eukaryota > Metazoa > Chordata > Amphibia > Anura > Ranidae > Lithobates > Lithobates sylvaticus. Next base: position 8,072 of record JAQSEC010003384.1, read on the forward strand.
GCTCCTCTTATTGATGCAGTCTTAATGAGGCTGGTAAGACATGTCACGCTCCCACTGGAAGACACCGTCTCTTTTAAAGATGGTCTTGAAAGAAAAATTGATACAGATTTGAAGCGTATCTACATCACGGCTGGGATGGCCTGCAAGCCAGCATTGGCCTTGGCAGCATTATCCAAAGCAATTGAGTGTTGGACGGATGATATGGGTGCAACCTTGGGAAGTATGTCCGAAGAAGCCCTCAAGAGCTCTCCAATACATGAGATGAAGATGGCATCAGCGTTTCTGGGTGAGGCCTCCCTGGATATAATCCGCCTGGTGGCACGTGTTATGCTGTCTTCCGTTACAGCCAAACGAGCCTTATGGCTACGCCCTTGGGTGGCGGATCCGGCCTCTAAACAGGCATGGTGCAAGATTCCCTTTGAGGGTACTTCTCTCTTTGGAAATAAGCTTGATTCAGCCATCACCCGTACTACCGATGGGAAGTCCATACATCGCTTCATTCCCACGAGTCTTCCATTGTCAGAAGAGAGAGGTTCTGTTGACCTACACGGACTCCCTTATCACCCAAGGTGCCGTCATTCCAGTTCCGTCGGAGGAAAAGTTTCAAGGGATTTATTCCCCCTCTTTATGGTTCTCAAAAAGAGCGGTTCCCAGAGGCCGGTTATCGACCTGACTTACCCGAACTCCTTTATTAAAAGGAGAAATTCAAGATGGAGACAATATTGACCATTCGCCAAACAATTCAACCAGGCGATTGGCTAGTGTCAATAGACCTAAAAGATGCGTACTTCCATGTACCAATAGCGAAGGACTTCCAAAAATATCTCTGATTCTCGGTGGATCAAAATTACCTCCAGTTCATATGTCTCCCGTTCAGGCTTACGACATCACCACGGGTGTTTTTTCCAAGCTCTTACTGGCGGTGGTCACCTTGATCAGAGTCAGAGGTATTCGGTTACATCACTATCTCGACGATCTACTCCTACTGTCTCAAGACAGAGAACAATTGCTGTTACACCGGGAGCAAGTCATCCCTACCCTGACAGAATTCGGCTGGCTATTAAACCAGGAAAAGAATCATCTGGAGCCAACCCAGTCTCTAGTTTTCTCTAGGGGCGCAGTTTGACACAGCGAAGAGAACCATCTCTCTTCCTCTAGAGAAGATCCCGTTAGTCCGGGACAGGATTCATCTGGTAATGTCAGCTCCCCTTCTCAGGGCTTCCCAGTGCCTCAGGATAATAGGCACCATGGTGGCCACCGCCCCTATGGTAAAATGGGCACAATGGAGGATGCGGCCCTTTCAGAAGGGTTTCCTCCAACAGTGGAATCCGGAGTTGCAAGATCACTTGATTCGGATAACTCTTTCCATGCGGGAGAGTCTCCCCTGGTGGTTGCAATGGAGGAATCTTCTCAACTGCCATTCGATAGCTCCAGTCTCCTGGATAACGGTGACGACAGATTAGCCATCAGCAGAAGCTAGGGCGCTCTGTGTCTGTCGGAGGTAGCCCAGGGCAGGTGGGATTTTCCACCTCAGGGAGTGGTCTCGAACGTATTGGAGCCTCGAGCTGCCTTCCAGGCCCTTCGGGTTTTTTTCCCCATCTGACATCGGGAACCTCAGTCCTCATGAGATTGGACAATACGACGGCAGTGTCGTATATCAAAAGACAAGGGGGCACCGCAGTCTCTCCCTTCTGTAAGAAGTGAGTCCAATTATGTCCTGGGCTCAGGCGAAATTGATGGACCTGACGGCAGTGTATCTTTCAAAATGTCCAGGCGGACTTCCTTTCAAGAACCCCCTTGGACAACAACGAGTGGTCTCTCCACTCGGATGTCTTTGACTGGATCCTGTCATTGGGAATGATTCCGGAAGTGGACCTGTTTGCAGCTCCTTGCAATGCCAATATGAGGAAATATTGTACCAGGTATCGCTGTCCCCAAGCCATAGGAGTGGATGCTCTCACGGATCAGTGTAGATTCCACAAGGCCTATGCCTATCCTCCAGTCCCGATCATTCTTCGGTTCCTTTCGAGACTCAGACAGGAGACGGCAGAAGTAGTGGCAATCATCCCATACTGGCCCAACAGTCCATGGTTTCCTCTCCTGTTACAG
>JAQSEC010001230.1:0-10241 GCA_028564925.1 Lithobates sylvaticus
TAGGGATGAGCCGAACACCCCCCCGTTCGGCTCGCACCAGAACCCGCGAACGGACCTAAAGTCCGTGCGAGCTTTAGAACCCTATTAGTTATAATGGATGCGAACGTTCGAAATTAAAAGTGCTCATTTTAAAGGCTAATATGCATGTTAATGTCATAAAAAGTGTTTGGGGACCTGGGTCCTGCCCCAGGGGACATGTATCAATGCAAAATTTTTTTTTAAAAACGTCCGTTTTTTCAGGAGCAGTGATTTTAATAATGCTTAAATTGAAACAATAAAAGTGTAATATTCCTTTAAATTTCGTACCTGGGGGGTGTCTATAGTATGCCTGTAAAGGGGCGCATGTTTCCCGTGTTTAGAACTGTCTCTGCGCAAAGTGTCATTTTTGAAAGTAAAAAAGCTATTTAAAATCACTCGCGGCTAATGTTAATTCACGGCTCCCGTAACACAGAGAACAGTGATTCATTGAAACTCATTCATAAAAAAAAAGTCATTGTTAAAAAATAAAAAAAATAAAAAAAATGAAAAAAAAAAAGCGTAGGGGTCCCCCCAAATTCAATAACCAGGCCCTTCAGGTCTGGGATGGATATTAAGGGGAACCCCAGCCAAAAAAAAAAAAAAAAAAATGGCGTAGGGTCCCCCTCAAAATCCATACCAGACCCTTGAGGTCTGGTATGGATTTTAAGGGGAACCCTAGCCAAAAAAAATGGCGTGGGGTCCCCCTCAAAATCCATACCAGACCCTTATCCGAGCACGCAACCTGGCAGGCCGCAGGAAAAGAGGGGGGGACGAGAGCGGCCCCCCCTCTCGCCTGAACCGTACCAGGCCACATGCCCTCAACATTGGGAGGATGCTTTGGGGGTCTAAGACCCCTAAAGCACCTTGTCCCCATGTTGATGAGGACAAGGGCCTCTTCCCCACAACCGTGCCCGGTGGTTGTGGGGGTCTGCGGGCGGGGGGCTTATCGGAATCTGGAAGCCCCCTTTAACAAGGGGACCCCCAGATCCCGCCCCCCCCCCCTGTGTGAAATGGTAAGGGGGTACAAAAGTACCCCTACCATTTCACCAAAAAAGTGGCAAAAATGGTAAAAATGACAGGAGACAGTCTTTGACAATTCCTTTATTAAAATCTTCTTTCTTCTTTCTTCATCCTTCGGATTCTTCATCTTCTCCTTCCTTCATCTTCTTCCATCTTCTTCTTCCATTTTCTTCTTCCTCCGATCCGCTTCTTCTTGCGCTGGTCTTCTCGTCCTTCTCGTCCGGCATCTTCTTCCGTCGGCGTCGGCGTCGGTGTCGGTGTCTTCTTGGGCCGCTCCGCGCAATGGGAGGCTCCCGCTGTGTGAGGCTCCGCTCCATCTGACAGGTCTTTTAAAACGGAGGGCACCTGGTGACCCCGCCCCCCTCTGACGTCATGGGGAAAGCCATCATGGAATTCCCCATGACGTCCCTGTGCGTCAGAGGGGGCGGGGTCACCAGGTGCCCTCCATTATAAAAGACCTGTCAGACGGAGCGGAGCCTCACACAGCGGGAGCCTCCCATTGCGCGGAGCGGCCCAAGAAGAGACAGAGACACCGACGCCGACGGAAGAAGATGCCGGACGAGAAGGACGAGAAGACCAGCGCAAGAAGAAGCGGATCGGAGGAAGAAGAAAATGGAAGAAGAAGATGGAAGAAGATGAAGGAAGGAGAAGATGAAGAAACCGAAGGATGAAGAAAGAAGAAAGAAGATTTTAATAAAGGAATTGTCAAAGACTGTCTCCTGTCATTTTTACCATTTTTGCCACTTTTTTGGTGAAATGGTAGGGGTACTTTTGTACCCCCTTACCATTTCACACAGGGGGGGGGGCGGGATCTGGGGGTCCCCTTGTTAAAGGGGGCTTCCAGATTCCGATAAGCCCCCCGCCCGCAGACCCCCACAACCACCGGGCACGGGTTGTGGGGAAGAGGCCCTTGTCCTCATCAACATGGGGACAAGGTGCTTTAGGGGTCTTAGACCCCCAAAGCATCCTCCCAATGTTGAGGGCATGTGGCCTGGTACGGTTCAGGCGAGAGGGGGGGCCGCTCTCGTCCCCCCTCTTTTCCTGCGGCCTGCCAGGTTGCGTGCTCGGATAAGGGTCTGGTATGGATTTTGAGGGGGACCCCACGCCATTTTTTTTGGCTAGGGTTCCCCTTAAAATCCATACCAGACCTCAAGGGTCTGGTATGGATTTTGAGGGGGACCCTACGCCATTTTTTTTTTTTTTTTTGGCTGGGGTTCCCCTTAATATCCATCCCAGACCTGAAGGGCCTGGTTATTGAATTTGGGGGGACCCCTACGCTTTTTTTTTTTGTTTTTTATTAATGAATGACAGTTCTCTGTGTTACAGGAGCCATCAATTCATTAGCCGCGAGTGATTTTAAATAGCTTTTTTCCTGCAAAAATGACACTTTTTTGCAGGGAAAGTTCTAAGCACAGGAAACCTGCCCCCCTTCACAGGCCACCTATAGACACCCCCCAGATGTGATACTGCAATGCTGTTCTAACAGCATGCACACACATATCCCCAGAAATAAAGCACAAATTGTTGTCAGCAGCACACTGACACGCTGACACTGACTGAAACATAATATGCGAGGCCGCCGGCGCGGCGGCCTCTTATACCGTGGGGCGTGTACTAAAGCCCCTGAGCTATAATTGGCTACAGGCATCCTGCCTGTAGCCAATTATGGCTCTCCTCGCTGCCGGCGCTGTGATTGGCCAAGCATGCGGGGTCACAGTGCATGCTTGGCCAATCATCAGCCAGCATTGCACTGCGCGGGCCGCAATGCATTGCGGGGCCGCTCGCATCACACGAATTTGATGCGAGCGGCCCCAATAGTTCTGGGCTCGCCGAGCGAGCGAACACCCGGTGCTCGATTCGAACATGGGTTTGAATCGAACACTGGGCTCATCCTTAGAGGTGACAACAGACTCAGTTTTCTGATTCATGTATGCTTGTAAATATACAGTTTTTTTGAGTATATACAGTATCTCACAAAAGCATTAATGGCTGTGTGTTGAGTTATTTTGAGGGTACAGCAAATTTACACTGTTATACAAGCTGTACACTCACTACTTTACATTGTAGAAAAGTGTCATGTCTTCAGTGTTGTCACATGAGAAGATAGAATAAAATACTTACAAAAATGTGAGGGGTGTACTCACTTTGGTGAGATAGTGTATATATTGTATGTTCCTTTCTTTTTTTTAATTAACTCCTTCAGGCCGACGTAACACACATATGCAGCCTCACGGAAGTGGGCTATTTTCCGTGGGGCTGCATATATGTGTTTCTCCCTTTGTGCTGTGTTTTACCGAGAGCCCTGAGCCCTGTACTAAGGATCAGGACCCAGGTCTCCCGATTCTGGGTGACCTGATCGCTGTGGTAGCCTCTGATTGGCTACCACAGTGATCGGTCACTGTGAAGCCCGCCCCTGTGTTTTTTCTTTCTTTCTGTGAATGGAGAAGAAAGATGCAATGTATCTTTCTCGTTCCTTGCAGAAAGGAAAAAAAAAGGGTAAAAAAAATAAAAAATAAAAAAAAAGATAGAAAATAAAGAAAAAATACCTAGATCAAGGTTTGATCCAGGTCAGTGCCAGGGATAGTATTTGGGTCAATGTCAGGGTCAAAAGTCAGGGTCAAAAGTCAGGGTCAAAAGTCAGGGTCAGTACATTTTGGTTAGGATTTTTTTTTTTATTATTATTATCACTGTCAGGTAGTGTTGGTGTGTTTTAGGTCGGACAAAAAAAAAAGAAGAAAAATGTATTGCTTCTGAACTGTACTACGGGAACAAACAAAAAAATAACATACACGTATGTGGTAATGTTGCGATCGTCAGGAGCAGAAGAACCTATTTTGTGTTGTTCTTTGGTGGTAGGTTATGGTAGTAACAAGAAATATACAGCTACATTTAAAACATTTTTATTTTTATTTTTTTACTATTTGGACCGGTTTTCCATTGATAATAAAAAAAAATTCAGGAGATAGCCACCAACTATTTACTACCAAATGAAAGCCCAATTTGTCCTGAAAAAAATAAGGTATAATCCACCTTTTACTAACACATGTCAAAATTACAAAATTGTGCTTCGGCATTTATATTTGTTTTACCCTTAGGCGTGAATGGGGTTAATAAATGGTGTTTGAGGAGATCATCTAGAATCAAAGATTTCCCCTACCCGAAGAGGGCTCTAAAGCCACAAGCGGATCCTTGGCACCATATACATTGACCAACTAAGAAACTTCTTTTTTTTCTCAAAAAAGGATTTTATTGAAACTAAGAAACTTCTTAGCCTATAGAATATAAGCCTCCAAGCTTCCAGTCAAACACCTTCACTATGGCCTTTAACACTTGAAGGCTGATGTTGTGTTTGTTTTACATACACTCATTTTAAAAGGCTACAGTTTGTGAGAAGATTATTTTTAAAGAACAACTTCCTGTTGGACAGTTGCCCCCCTATCACCTTGAACAACCAATTTGAGATTGTTGAAGACAAAAAGAATAGGCCAGCATTCAACTTTTTTTTTGGGGGGGGGGGGGGGGGGGGAGTCCCACATTTGCATCTAATGGTGCACTGAAGAGACCTCAATGTACAATGCCAGCCATAGTAATGTACAAGTAGTTTCCTGAAGATGTCTGCAATGTATTTAGAATGCTACTATATTTTTATTACAAAATAGAAAGGATAAGAATTGTATGTTTTTGTAATATCTGTTTGCTTATGTTTACCAGACTTGTATCCAATCATGATTGAACAAATATTATTTAAGGCTAGGTTCACTTCTGAGTGGGTGCGGGAAGGCATGTAATTGCACACCTACCACAGAGAAAAATGTAGGAAATGTGTGGGGGTACCAATAATCCTAAAGGCACCCCCATGCTTTGGAAACCACAGCTCGGTTTCCCGTACTGGGAGCCGTACTGCAATATGACGGCCACATTTTTGGAAAACATGCAGGGACCTTTTCCCTGTGTTTTCAGGTTTTTTTTCAAGTGAAGGGGCTGCTGTGCCCGAGCAAACGCAGCTGTTGGAAACTGCATTGACATGAACCAGGCCCTAAAGGAGTTGTAAAGGCAGAAGTTTTTTTTTTATCTCAATGCATTCTATGCATTAAGATAAAAAACCTTCGGTGTGTAGCAGAATCCCCAGCACCTCCTAATTACTTACCTGAGCCCCATCTCTTTCCAGCGATGTCTGGAAACCGGGACTCTCCTCCTGATTGGCTGAGACACAGCAGCAGCATCATTGGCTCCCGCGCCTGTCAATAAAAGTCAGTTAGCCAATTAGGGGTGAGAGGGGGCCGGGCTGGGTCTCTGTGTCTGAATGGACACACAGAGCTGTGACTCGGCTTGGGTGCCCCATAGAAAGTTGCTTGCTGTGGAAGCACTCGACAGGGGGGAGGGTCCAGGAGTACAGAAGGGGGACCCGATAAGCGTAGGATCGGGGCTTCCCTGTGCATATCTTTTTTTTTTTTTTTAAACAAGACATTACAATCACTTTAATATGAATTCTTTATAGTCTGCCCAAGTGTTGTAAGGTTGATATTTTACCCTAAAGATGAACTTTAATCTGGTTATATGTTGCCTTACTCTTAGGATTGCTACCTGTCCAGAATTCACTCAGACAGTCCGTGTTTTTAATTATGTGTCTTGTGCCGATAAAGTGTTCGGGTTTAGCTTGAAGAAAAGGTGGCAACCCTACTTACTCCTGTCAGCAATATGCAAATGACATTTTTATTATTTTAGATCCAGTTATGACAATACTGGATTTCTATGTTTCTCTATCCAATACAGGAAGATCATGGCTGGTGGGAGGGGCCAGCAGGGTGCTGTACATAGCTTCCTGAAAACATCACCGCAGTACTTCTCGTAACAACCCTCAGCCCTGATGCAAGCAGTGGGTTCATTCTTGGAAGGAGTATTGCAAATATCAAAAATCATTAATGGTGGATGTCAGCCTGAAAGAGTGGGAATTATAAGACAGACTGCATTTGCATTCAGACTGTCCTAGATAACATTCACATGAGATGCTGAGCCTCCATGATTGAAAGCATCATCTTGCTCTCCTGAGATGATGCTGGACATCCTCCGGCCAGGAAATAAGGTGTGCTGTCTCTGACTTGCTGCATATTATAATCAGTGATGTAAGTAACTCAGTTAAAATAAACGGAGTTACGTAACGCAGTTACTTTAGAGGGTAACGAGTAATCTAACTGTTTACTCTTCCCCTTATGGTAACGCCGTTCCCATTACTTGGGCGGCGTTACCGCAATTACATCTACCGCCCGGGACCAGGTAGACGGGACTACCGAAGGAAGTGAATGTCGCCACCTCCATCGGCGAGATTGACACCTTGTGAGCTCCGTCGCCTGGTATGGATTTAAAGGGGAACCCCTTCTCCGAAAAAATGGCGTGGGGGTCCCCTCAAAATCCCCATAGCAGACCCTTATCCGAGCACGCAGCCTGGCCGGTCAGGAAAGGGGGTGGGGACGAGCGAGCATACCAGGCCACGTGCCCTCAACATGGGGGGGTTGCTTTGGGGAAGGGGGGGACCTGCGGCCCCTCCACCCCAAAGCACCTTGTCCCCATGTTGATGAGGACAAAGGCCTCTTCCCGACAACCCTGGCCATTGGTTGTCGGGGTCTGCGGGCGGGGGGCTTATCAGAATCCGGGAGCCCCCTTTAATAAAGGGGCCCCCAGATTATGGCCCCCCACCCTATGGGAATGAGTATGGGGTACATGGTACCCCTACCCATTCACCTGGGGAAAAAATTGTTAATAAAAAAAACACAACACAGGTTTTTAAAGTACTTTATTAGACAGCTCCGGGGGGTCTTCTTCCGACTTTGGGGGTCTTCTCGCCAGGCTCCTCCTCTATCTTCTGCTCTTTTAGCCCAGCTTTCTCCTTCGTCGCCGCCGCCGTTCGGGGGTCTTCTTCCGACTTTGGGGGTCTTGTCCCGCTCTTCTACTCATTCACATAGGGTGGGGGCCGGAATCTGATAAGCCCCCCGCCCACAGCCCCCGACAACCAACGGCCAGGGTTGTCGGGGAGAGGCCCTTGTTGTTTTGGGGTGGGGGGGGGGGGGTGGGCCGCAGGTCCCCCCTTCCCCAAAGCACCCCCCCATTGTTGAGGGCCCGCGGCCTGGTACGGTTCAGGAGGGGGGGCGCTCGCTCGTCCCCACCCCTTTCCTGACCGGCCGGGCTGCGTGGTCGGATAAGGGTCTGCTATGGACTTTGGGGGGACCCCCACACCGTTTTTTCGGCGTAGGGGTTCCCCTTTAAATCCATACCAGGCGACGGGGCTTGCGAGATGTCAATCTCGCCGATGGATTTGGTGGCGACATTCAATCCTTCGTAGTACCGTCATATAGATAAAAAATATAAAGTAAGTTACTTGGCTTGCGTAACTTTTTACTTTTCAAATTGTAGTAACCGGAGTTTAATAACGCAAGTACTTTTTGGGAGGAAGTAATTTTGTAACTAATGCCGCGTACACACGAAGGGACAATCCCGCGGGATTATCCTCTGGACTGAAGTCCAGCGGATAATCCCCTCGTGTGTGGGCGCCGGCGGACTTTTTGGCGCCAAAGTCCGGCGGACCAAAGTTTTAAGTTTTGTTTTAAAATTATCCGCTGGACTTGGCAGTCCAGCGGACAATCCCGCCGTTAGTGGGCAAGTCCGCGGGACTTTTGAAATGAACGGACTTGCCGCTCATCGGCAAGTCCGTTCATTTAGCACGTGACTTCAGGTTACGTAGCTAGCGTAGGCAGTTACTGCCGCCGCGCTAGCTCCGTGACCTGGCATGGATTTAAAGGGAATCCCCACGCCGAAAAAAACGGCGTGGGGGTTCCCCCCAAATCCATGTCAGACCCTCATCCGAGCACGCAGCCTGGCAGGCCAGGAAAGGGGTGGGGACGAACGAGCGCCCCCCCCCCCTCCTGAGCCGTACCAGGCCGCGTGCCCTCAACATGGGGGGTGCCCTGGGGAAAGGGGGGCCGTGCGGCCCCCCCCCACCCCAAAGCACCTTGTCCCCATGTTGATGAGGACAAGGGCCTCTTCCCGACAACCCTGGCCGTTGGTTGTCGGGGTCTGCGGGCGGGGGCTTATCGGAATCTGGGAGCCCCCTTTAATAAGGGGGCCCCCAGATACCGGCCCCCCACCCTATGTGAATGAGTATGGGGTACGATGTACCCCTACCCATTCACCTAAGGTGTAAAATGTAAAGTACAAAAACACACACACTTTTTGAAAAAATATTTTATTGCACTGCTCCGGGGGTCTTCTTCCGTCTTGGGGGTCTTCTCGCCGGACTCCTCCGCTCTCTTCTGCTCTTTTACCTAGCTCTTTCACGAGCGGGGGAGTCCGGCTACCTTCTTCGTCGTCGCCGCCGTCGTCTGGGGGTCTCGATCCGCCTTCGGGGGTCTTCCGGGGGTCTCTTCTGTTCTTGCGGCGGTCGTCGTCTTCCGCGCCGCCGGCGCCTTCTTCTTCTTCTTGTCCTTCTTGTTGTTCTTCTTCTTCCGATGTTGACCCGTCGCTGTCTCTGCCCGGAATGCCTGTGCCGCTCTGCGCTCGGACTTATATAGGGACATGGGGGACAGGGTCACATGCACATGTCACATGGTGACCCCGCCCCCTTGTGTTGTCACAGTCCCGGAGGATGCTGGGACTGTGACATCGCAAGGGGGCGGGGTCACCATGTGACATGAACATGTGACCCTGTCCCCCATGTCCCTATATAAGTCCGAGCGCAGAGCGGCACAGGCATTCCGGGCAGAGACAGCGACGGGTCAACATCGGAAGAAGAAGAAGAACAAGAAGGACAAGAAGAAGAAGAAGGCGCCGGCGGCGCGGAAGACGACGACCGCCGCAAGAACAGAAGAGACCCCCGGAAGACCCCCGAAGGCGGATCGAGACCCCCAGACGACGGCGGCGACGACGAAGAAGGTAGCCGGACTCCCCCGCTCGTGAAAGAGCTAGGTAAAAGAGCAGAAGAGAGCGGAGGAGTCCGGCGAGAAGACCCCCAAGACGGAAGAAGACCCCCGGAGCAGTGCAATAAAATATTTTTTCAAAAGTGTGTGTGTTTTTGTACTTTACATTTTACACCTTAGGTGAATGGGTAGGGGTACATCGTACCCCATACTCATTCACATAGGGTGGGGGGCCGGTATCTGGGGGCCCCCTTATTAAAGGGGGCTCCCAGATTCCGATAAGCCCCCGCCCGCAGACCCCGACAACCAACGGCCAGGGTTGTCGGGAAGAGGCCCTTGTCCTCATCAACATGGGGACAAGGTGCTTTGGGGGGGGGGGCCGCACGGCCCCCCTTTCCCCAGGGCACCCCCCATGTTGAGGGCACGCGGCCTGGTACGGCTCAGGAGGGGGGGGGCGCTCGTTCGTCCCCACCCCTTTCCTGGCCTGCCAGGCTGCGTGCTCGGATGAGGGTCTGACTTGGATTTGGGGGGAACCCCCACGCCGTTTTTTCGGCGTGGGGATTCCCTTTAAATCCATGCCAGCTTGCGGAGCTAGCGCGGCGGCATTTACTGCCTACGCTAGCTACGTAACCTGAAGTTACGTTCGAAATGAACGGACTGCTCCGTGTGTGGGCAAGTCCGTTCATTTTCAAAAGTCCCGCGGACTTTTGGCCGGCGGATTATCCGCTGGAGAAGTCCGTGCGTGTGTGGGCAAGTCCACACGCTCGGAAAGTCCAGCGGACCTAGCTGGAAAGTCCCGCGGGATTGTCCGCTGGACTAGGTCCGCCGGCAAAAGTCCGCACGTGTGTACGCGGCATTTTTGATCATAGGTTTATTTTAACAGTGAGAGACAGAATAACAACAAAAAAAATCCATAAAAACATATTTGATCCCCTATCAATCAGCAACATTTCTGGCTCCCAGGTGTCTTCTATACAGGTAACGAGCTGAGATTAGGAGCACTTCCTTAAAGGGAGTGCTCCTAATCTAAGCTTGTTACCTGTATAAAAGACACCTGTCCACTAAAAGCAATCAATCAATTAGATTCAATTCTCTGCACCATAGCCAAGACCAAAGAGCTGTCCTAGGATGTCAGACAAGATTGTAGACCTACACAAGGCTGGAATGGGCTACAAGACCATCACCCAGCAGCTTGCTTAGAAGGCGACAACAGCCAGTGCCATTATTCGCAAATGGAAGAAACACAAAATAACTGGCAATCTCCTTTGATCTGGGGCTCAATGCAGGGTATCAAAT